>PVKA01001034.1:0-161637 GCA_004027165.1 Ctenomys sociabilis
CATTGGAAGACCAAGATGAAGCCAAGTCTGCTAAAAATGCATCATCCACCCAGCATCACTACTCATTTTATATCAGATGCTTCTGTCTTTTATGTGCACTGCAACCATATGCATTAGCAGTATAATTTTGTGCAGTCTTGGCAATTAAAACAATTCTGCAGCGAAACTTCACATAAGACACAAAACAGATTAACTAACAAGAATATGTATTTGTAAACTGGCAGAAAGCAAGTAGACTACCACAGGAGCTTTACCGTTTCACAGCTACCACATTAATATATGTGTACAATTTTCCTTAAAGCATAAGGAAACTAATGGAGAAAATGTGGGTTCAGGTTGGTATTGAGAACAGAGCTAACAGCAAGAAAGCATAGCAGAGTTCGCCATACTTGCAAAACAGCTAGGTCCATATTGCTGAGGCACGGGACTGGAGCAAGAGCCAGGAGTGGCGGCACACCTCTGCTGCAGCCTGCTCACCGAGTGACACCCAATCATGAGGGCATAGCTCAGGGTAAATGGCCAGGCTGTGAGTCTGATCCTCAATGCTGCAAAATGGAAAAAATAAATAAATAAATAAAATAAAATGAACCAAGGAAAGACAGAAATTGAGGCCGGAAGACTGAATGACTGCATGCGCCATGCTGAGGCTCATGGAGTTGACCCACTGATTCCACACCACTCTGTCATGTGCCTGAGGTAAGTCAGAGCTTGGAGCACTGTGGGAAATTTCCCCATAGTCAAGGCTTACTTTATATGTTTTTTTAAAGGTTCCTTAAATCATTGAGTCATCTTTCTGGAATCTATAAGTTCCTTTCATGATGTATTAAAGTTGCCTCATAAATCTACACAACACATCATGTACAACAGCCTACATAACATACATTGTATGCACAACAACAAACACAGACTATGTACCTAATAAACTATCCATATCCCACTTCCTTTGGAATAGCAGGGTAAATGTTAAATCAAAAGACAAATAATAGTGCTCACATATAAAGATATTTTCAGCCTGCCTATGCAGCTTTGTTACAAGGTACAACATTTAATCCACATTTAGCACCACATTTGAACTCCAATATTTAAGTTCATCTGGTTAATGCTGGAGCTAAAATAATAAGCAAGACCAGCTCTCTCTCTCATGGATCTAACAACCTCAGCATAGGGACAGGTATCAGATGATCTCTCAGAGATGTAACCTCCAGCACTACTTCTGTCTCCTGTCATGGCTTGCACATATAGTGGGTGGATATGACATCGTGGTTAGGGGATGCTTCGACAAGGAAGCAGAGATTGAATCTACATGAACAAAGGGCAAAACTACAAGTGGTGCTAGGTGAGGGAGTAAATCTTTCATGACAGAACAGATATGCAAAGGTCCAGGGGCTAGAGATGCATGATGTTGATATTCCATCAGAGATTTAAGGAAACAGTTCCTAAAGAATTTTGCTTTTTGCTATTCCCTATTTTGCAAACCTGGAGAAAGGAAAGAGTGTAAGCCAATACATTCCTATGCATTTGACCTTGCCTCTGGCCACACAGAATTCCTTTTTAATTGGCAGGCAGAGCTCTTCATTCCACTGTCTCTCTGAAGGTGGAACTCAAGCCAGAGCTGCACCTTGTCTAGTCTGAGTTGCTTAGTAAAGCACCACAAGGGTTAAGTAACTAGCATCTGAGATCTACCATCATGTGTGTTCATAAATTGAGAACATTCTGATACTAGAAAACAAGAATGTCAAAGCATTTTTTTAGCTTTACAGAGAAGAAATAAGCAGCTGATCTAAGAAAGGTTTAGTCTACTGTACCTATTCGGCATCGATAGAAACTGCCTGTCTACCAAAACTGTAGTTTTTCCTATTCTCTAACCAAAATATGTCAAGGCTCTCAGCAATGACTTTCTAAAATGTTCTCCGTGGCAACCCATATTAAGAAATGATTTTCACACTGTGGCTTACTACAGACAGATATATAGAAACATAAATAAAACAAGTTTTATGAAATGATAGAAATTCCATTGTGATTAAGAAAATATCTATATTTTTAAAAGATACATATTTAAGTATACTAGGGTGAAATGAAATCATATTTGCTTTAAAATATATCAGGAGCAGGGCTGGGGAGATAGCTCAGTGGAATAAGTGCTTCCCTGGCAAGCGAGTTCAATCCCCAGCTCTGCAAAAAAAAATAGAGGGCCGGCCAAATAGGTCAGCAGATTAAAGTACCTGCTTAGACATTTGCAGTGGCCAGGCTGGATCCCCAGCCTGCAGTGCCAGTGTTGGCCCTGTGGTGACGTGCACCTGTAATCCCAGCCCTTGGGAGGCTGAACACAGGCAGATCACTACAAGTCCAATCTATGTAGTGAGACCCTGTGGACCCTATAGACCTTGTACTTTTACAAAAATAAACAAATAAATAAAATATATCAGGAGGGAGGAGGGAGAGAGAGCTAGTGTAATAATAAGGATGTGAAGAAACCCGTGCGGTAAAATGCACAAGTTCCATCGTTTTCCCTGGGGGATGGGTATGTGAAGATTGATCACATGGGACTAAAATCTCTCATCACAAATACTTGGGATCAAAATGGCTCCAGATTTTAGATCGGGGTGGATATTTGCATTATATAAAAAGATATGCTGGGGACAGAATCCAACTGTGAACATAAAACTCATTTATTTTTATATATGCCTTACACACAGAGCATGAAGGTAGCTTTATGTGCCTGTGTTTTTACTGTGAACTATTACATGAGGGAAGGTGCTGGGCTTTCTGTTTGTAGGGTCTTGTCAGCATCCAAAAAGCTCTGGATTGAGAAGCACTTTGGATATTGAATTTTCAGATTCAGGTTATTCATCCTGTCTTATTCTTTCTACTGTTACATATGCTTAAAATTTTTATAATAAAAAATTAAGCTCAGATGAAATAAAACTACTCTTACTATGTGCCTTCTGATATTTTCTGTTCTCTTAACAACTAAATAATACAAGTAAAAAGAGTGCAGAGGATGAACCACAAGTGAAGTCTATGAGTGCTAAAATTGTGTAGCCTGGATTATGTGGCCAGGGATGTGTGGCCTGGGGGTGTGGCCTGGGAAATTAGCTACAGTCTCCTTTTGCCCACACAAGTCATTCTAACCAAAAGACACTCTCTGGTCATTTGATTGCAAATCAAAACACAAAGCCTCATTCTCCTTAAGAGTTTCCAGCTTCCAAAAATGTACCACTTTTTGACATTTCCATAGTTGTCTCTTTAAGTTCAATGTAAATAGCTGTGCTACTTTAGGAGTGCTTGATAATGTCTATCACAGTACAGGAATGCATGCCTCTCTGGTGTCCTCTAAATGTTGATCTTGTAAATTCTGAAGCAACACATAATGTAGTATAAAGACATGCCAAGGAGCATCAAAGGCTTAAAAAAATCAGGGTTTAATGTAAATGTCAAATCAAATTCAAAGGAAAATAAATTACAAAATGTGTTTCAATGACTTCAGCTAATTAATTCTCCATTGATGATATTTTGAACTCTGGGCATAAAGGTTGTTAAAGCCTTTATATCTCTTGTTGCTTATAGTTGCTAACTTACAAAGCAAGTCAACCATATAAAATATTTTAACATTTTACAGACAAACGCTATTTTTGTGCTAAGTAGGTATTTCCAATATAAAAAATGTCTATTTGACTGTTTTTATTGTGCAGAAATGTTAATCTTTTTTAAATGCCAGGATCCAAAAGATGAGTATACATTACTTTCTTCTTCCTCTTGCTCATCTGAGAAGAGGCCCATCAGTCCTAACACCTGCCTCCGACCTTTCCCACTTGCCTAGAACACTGGGCAGCAGGCCTTCCGCATCTAGCAGTCACACCACTTCCTCCACCTCCCTTCTCAGCTGCAACTTGATTTGCTTCAGATAACTTTTTTTCCAAGCCACTAAGTGCTGTTCAAGCCAACCCACCCAAGAGTTGATAATTCCAGGGATATACTAATCTCCTCCATATCGTGATTGGTTTAGCAATGGACACATGACACCATTCTGACCAATGGGACAGGAAACTAAGTCCATCAGGGAGGGCTCTGGGAAGCTTCTCTTGCTCCAAAGAGAAAGACAATGTGTTTATTTGAACAGTGTGGGAGCTGCACAGAAGGCAGGAACCTCCCAGCGTCTTCCTACAGCTTGGAGGAAAACTCCACAGGGAGGAGAATCTGTCCAAGACCCATCCAAACAGACTAGAAACACCCGCCTCCCCTCTTTTTGGGTTTCTTGTAATATTAAAGGCTAGATTTACTGTTTGCTTCATTGACATGCCACTCGTAGCTAAGGGCCCTAAACAATACATTCACTTTATAGGATTTGAGACAAAACTCCAAATATGTCATTTGCTAAGCCACATGTGAGATTAAACTGAGGGATCTATGCACCTCCAAAACAGCTGCCCAGACAAAAACATGGGAGTTAATAAGGTATAGAGGAAAAACTCTAATGGTGTAAGTCTCTGAAAAGATTAGGGAACCTGTGGGAAAGGAAGTTGAGTAGAAAGGAGAAAGAAGTAGACGAGCAGAGCGACGCCTAGGCTAGCTCTAGAACACCTCCCTTCCACGCCTTGTTATCCCCAGTGCTTTCAGAGGCATGCACATGAGATGCCAGCTGCTACCAAGAAAGATCTTAGCGTCCTGGTTAATTAGGAGACAAGCTGTACTCTAAAAAGCCTGTCCAAATGGTTAAGGTTTTGAACACATACACAAGATGGGCTGACCTATATATCTCATTACATGGTATTATAGCATATATGAGCAATGTAGTATATACTTCAATCAGTATCAGCAGAGGAACAGACACTGATACAGTCTCATCCTTGAAGAGAAAGAAAACAAAGAATGAAGATGGAATTTTTTGGCAACATATTTAATGGTGAAGAGGAGATTAAGCCGCTCTCATTTTATAATCCACAAGCAATTACTATGCAAACTTCCAGCAGAATCACTGTATCCTTTTCTGTCTGTCTTTACCAACAAGTACACAATCACTTCTTTCCATTTCTAATGTTTAGAAAGCTACTCCTGGTGGAAGCAAAGGTAGGGTGCCCTTGGTTTCCATTTTCAGGGGGACAATGTGAAGATGACATGTCTTGACTCTAAAAACATCTTGAGCTCCTTGAAAGGAACTCTGCAATTTTAAAATGAGAATAATGATGTATTTTATGTAAAAGAGATATGCTTGGCTTGTGATATTTAAAGCAAAATTATCACAGCATATGTTTGTTTTATATGATCTAGGATGTGACATTCGATTTTAGAACATTGCCTGGCACATAGTAGGCATGCAGATATTGGTTGAAGGAATATTTGTTAACTAATTGCTAGAGAAAAAAAATTAAAAGGATGAAAACATATCTGCATAGGGAGAAAAAGCCTTTCTTAATTTCTAAAACTTCTAAATAAATATAGTCTTTTTTTGTACACTATAACATTAGAATAAATTATTTCTATTATTACCTTTGAGGTATTTTTAAAGTCGACAAATTTTTGAACTAGCAAATATATTTTTAAACGGTTTCTAAAGCTAAATTAAGCTTGATAATTATGTGTAAATTGAGACGTGAATGGCAATTCTGTTTAAGCTCTAAATCTATTCTATACTTGTCAGTATTCTTAATACATTTAAATTTTAGAAGAATTTAAATGGAGATGATATTTAAGCATATCTTCCTGCTCTAGAAGCTTTCATGGATTTATTTCACATATGCTTTTACTTGTTTAATTATATATGTAACCTGGCAATTTAACAACATTTTCATTAACAGGCTAAGATATTACAAATCCCATTAGAAAATATACAAAATGCATTTAATTCTAATCTGACCCACACATGTACTATTTCTCAAAAGCTTATCAAATCCAAGCCTTTGAAAATGCATACACTGTAACAGATTTTTTAAAAACATGATGGAAAATATATACCACCCAGCTAAACACTCTCTTGATTTAGAATCGAGGCCTATATGTTTCTATTTCCATAGTGACTATTGCTGTGGAATCGACATGTTTTAATTTAGATATGAAATTATAAACATCATTTGGAGACAGAATTTATTTTTTTCCTCCTACAATTTCTGAAAATTGATCAGGCTAAAGCGTTGAATAGAAGCACATTATGGAGCAGGATGGGGCAAGCCTTTGGCTTCAGGGGCACTTGTGATCAGAAAAGGTGAATTTTCACTGGAAGTGGTAGCTTTTTAATCCTTAAAAATTACTGTGAATGTTTATAAAGTAACATGAAGAAGGGATTTCTAATCTGGCCACTCTCAAAAACATTTAAATTGTACTGATATCTAATTGTATAAGAAACAAATATCACTGTGGTTAGATAAGTATAGGTTTGGCAGACACTGTGGCCTATTTTTCCTAAAAATGTCGGAATGTTTGCTCATCAATTATCTAAGCTGTAGTTAGGATGCGACTTGCATTTATTCACATAGAAATTAGTAACCTAAATCAGCAATGAAAAAGGAAAAGTGCACGATCCCCATTTGCTAATTTTGTCAGTGATCTTTCCTGAACCTCTGCTGTCCCTGAGCTCTGACAAGTTAGGCCAGCAAAGAGTACTGAGACCCTGAAGCACGGGGGAGAGGACACAGGTGCAGGATGCAGAGAGGAAGGAGAGCCAGCCGGTGCAAGGTCCTGATTTTCTGCCAGTCCTTACTCGGAAGCGTCTGCCTAAAACACGAGCATGCGTGACCCTCAACACCTGTGTGGGACACCGTGGAATCCCATGGGCCCCTGGCACGCAAGCAGACCCCACTCCCTGCCCCAGGACCTGAGCTACTAAAAAGCCATACTAATTATGTAACCCTGGCAGCTTTTCACTTCGGATGAATGAGCTCAGAAAGCCTTTCACTAATTCAACCTCTCCACCTCTCTGCTTGCACTTTTGTTTTTGCTCTTAGCAGAAGAGTTAAACCATGTTGATACAACTCAAGGATCGTTAGAACAGTCCCACTCTCGGAAGGCAGCCCCCTAGCCCAGAGATGGTCTGCAGAGAAAACACACTGATCCACGGAAGGGAAGCCTGAGAGGCATCAGGTGTGACGGGATGAAAAGATAGCAAGAGATTATTTCGTTTAATTAAGGGTTCCTCATGTTTATCAATGAAGCATAAATCAAAGCCCTACCTCTTAGTTGTATTATTGCAGGCCCAGAGTTCTCTGAAAGCCTCAGATGGTTGCTGTAGATCCACAGAAAAGGGGCCTGGCGTCCTCTGTCCTATCCACTGTCAGGCCTGTCCCCTAAGCATGCTGACCAGGAGGCCAGGAAGCACAGCTAGGCAGACCGGACAGATAGATTCATTCAATGTTTCCTGATCACCTACTGTGTGTGACAGCAAGGGAAGAGAGGTGTGAGGACCCTGACCCTAAGGGGGCTCCCACTGAGAACCCCATGAGGGCAATAGGGGGGCATTAAGAGCAAGGAGAAAGGGTGAAGAATGCCTGCAGAAGGGTGGGAGAGGCTGAGAGAACAGCTGTGCTAGTCTCGGATTTCAGATAGGTAGTGGATGGATGGCCTGTAAGAGTTCACAGGGCAGAGTCTGAGCAAACATGAGAAGGAACAGAATGACCCATACAAAGGACAGTGCCAGAGGAAAGCCTGCGATCGGTCACCAATCTGCTGGGGTAGGAACTGGCCTGGCATCAAGGAGGCCAGTGGAGCTGCAGAAGGCCCATGAGCTCCTATGTGGCAATATTCAGGACTTTATAAGGGACAGCGGGGTTTTCCTCTGGTCCCTGGAAAAGATGGAGGCTCTGCAGCAGAAGCATGACAAGTCAAATGTTTCCAGCACATACTCATTCAGTACCTACTTTGGGCCGAGCGCTGTGCTGGTGCAAGCACTAAGACAAGCTAGACTCAGTCCCTACCTTCGTAGACCTTGTGTCCCAATGAGAAAACAAGGAACGTGGCCTGCAAGAGGCTCGCAGTGACTGGCTGAGTGAAGCCTGTAATCCCAGCTATTTGGGAGGCTGAGGCAGGAAGACTCCAAATCCAAGACCAACCAAGGGAGATCCTATCTTAAAAATAAAATGGGCGGGGAGAGGGTGGTTCAGTGGTGGAGGACTTGCCTAGCATGTATAAGACGCTGGGTTCAGTTTCCAGAAGAGCAGAAAGGAGGTGAGGGAGAGAAGTGGGGAGGAAAGGAGGGAGAAGGGAGACAGACAGAACTGCAGCCTGCTTTGTGGAGGTGACATTGGAGAGGCATCTGAAAGGATGTGGGGAGCTGGCTAAATATAAAGTTGGGGGAAGGGCGCATCAGGCAGAGGGAACGAGGTGTTCAAGGAACAAAAGGACAGACCCAAAGCAGTCCGACTAGTTTCCAGAGCATCAGGAAGAAGGCAGGCGCTTGGCACCAGACCAGGCTGCTAAAGGGCCGTGAGCGCGATTGGTGATGCAAGGCAGGAAAGATGGCAGACTTCAGAAAAGAGGATGGGTAGGAAGCTTCCAGTTTTGAAGAAAGACAGTTCGTGTGGGGGTATTTGGAAGGAGCTACACTTTGACAATGCACAGGTAGAATTTGGCCAGGGCTAGAAGGGGAGATTTCACCAGGATGCAAGGGAAAAGGATGTGGCTGGCTGGCTGACTATAAAGCCTTCTCTGCCCATCAATGCCAGGGCCACAAAGGAGCCCTTATTGTCCCTAGCTGAAATGGTATGTGTACCTTGCTTGTTTCAGAGGAAAAAAAATTATTGAAGTCCCCAAACACTGCAAATGCAAGTGATCTCGCCACAATAGAATGCATGCTCTGTCCCCCTGGGGTTCACTTCCCAACTAGAACCTGCAGTACCTGCACTCTGAACCCTGTGTGTCACCTTCAGCACACAAGAGGGGCTTAACTTTACTCATGCCTGCAACCTGCTTTGCTTGAGTGCCTACCACACCCCAGAGCAGCTCTGTGCTGGACATACCTGACAGTATGCACTTGCATTGCACCTGGGAGCATTCCTGAAAGGAATGAAGAAATGGCTCCTAATGCTATGAAGGAAAAATGACAGATATGGGGCACCCTGGAGGCAGAGGAGAATGGAGGAAATCTAGATGGCCGAGAAAGGGGACATGAAGCCTGCTGGTACAATAAGCTTCTGTGTGAGCCAAGCTTAGGCCAAGTATCAAGGGTAGTCCTCATCATTTGACCCCTTAACTTCCAGGAAAGGCTTTGCTACAGTGTGTTCCTTTCCAGGATGAGGAGGACAAGCCACAAAAGCGTGAAATATGGGGCTAGAGAGATAGCTCAGCAGTCTAAGCGCCTGCCTGGCAAGCTTAAGGACCCAGGTTTGATCCCCAGTACCTCACACTGTGCCAGCCCTAGAACCCCAGGTGCCCCATGCTGACCACTTACACTGGGCATGGTGGTGCGTGCTGGTAATCCCAGCACCGGGGAGGCTGAGACAGGAGGATCACTAGGAGTCCAAGCAGTGTAGCAAGACCCTGTACCAAATACATAAATCTTAAAAAAATAAAAAAAAAAAAAAGATGAAGTACAGAAGGAAGAAAGGTGTCTGTCTTTGAGCAGAGTAAAAGAAATGGCACATGCAGAAGGCCAGAGGTGAAGCTGTTGTAGTACTCGAGGCCAGGAGGGCTGCACAGTGAGAAGTGTCTCAAAAAGGAAAAAAAAAAATCAGAAGTAGGTGAGGCCACTGGCCACCATTAAATAACCGTTGGCTGGGAACCATAGCTCATTCTTGTAGTCTCAGCTACTGAAATTGAAGCAGGACGACCATAAATGCAAGGCCTTCCTGAGACACTTAGAAAGATCCTGCCTCAAAATAAAACTAAAGAAGGGTAGAGATGTTGCTTGGTGGTAGATCCCCCAGAGGCTACCTCAATTCACTCAGTAACACCAATAAATGAGTAAAAATGCATTTGCAGGGAACTGAAGACCCCAACTCTCTCCTCTCTAGCAGGCTCTTTGGCATTTCCCCCCAGCACAGAACCTATAACGCTGCCTTCCACAGCTATTGATTTCCTGTGACCTAAGCAGAAGTGATGTGACCAGGACTTGTGGTTCAGGGCAGCCACTTGTGAACTCCACACAGCCCCTAAGGGCCGCAACGGCAAGCATCAGTGCGTTCTTTTTCAAACACAGTACTCCTTAGCGGTGGGTAGTCTGCGGTCTTGTGTCAGTTTTATAGATCTGACAGAAGACTGCAGACATCTCTGCATCTTTTTCAAATTAATCCTAGACATACAGCTTAAATCCCATGTTTATTCTGGCTCACTCAGAACATTCAACTCTGCTCCGCCCCTCTCCCTAGAGAAGCCCCACACATTCTATTACAGATGTGGAAGACGGGAGAAGTTCATGTGAGAGAAAATTCCAGCTGTGAGGACAATTTTTCTAAAAGCCACCATGTGCTTGCATGAATCAGCCGCAAGATCGGAAAGCTTCGGCTTCTTTGCGTTTCCCCCATACGCTCTGTGCTGGGCAGAACTTTCTAGGGGTTACTGCACAGCCCGCCTGCAAGTGTGTCAAATTAGGGGTCAAGGCTGCAAGCCCATGTGCAGAGCCAGGAGCACACACAACAGAACCCAACAGCCATACCTTTTGCTCTAGCTCGCAGGACCATCAGTGTTTGTAGAAACCAACCCTTTCCCTTTCATTTTTCCTACTGGTTACTTGGTCTATTTATATCAACAACCCTAAGGGATCCTGGGTAAAATGGTTTTCATTCACTTTTGGAAACAAAGAAAAGATAAGTAAAACTTATTGCCCTAAAGGTTCACTTGCTCTTAGGATTTGTGTTCTTTCATAAACACAACTCAGAATTCTGCATGAAAACCCAAGAAGCCAGCTTTCTTCCCACTTCAGGGCCTGACTTCAGGCAATGATCTAAAGTCCCTACTGAAAATAAATAAATAAATAAATAAATAAATAAAGTCCCTACTGAGAGGTCTTCTTTTTTAGTAGACTACGTTTAACCAGTTGTTCCTACATAATGGAATGTTGGAGGAGGTACACACACACACACACACACACACACACACACACACACAAATGGTTCTGAGAACCCTGAGCAAAATAATCCTAAATCTTGACGGTTGTGTTGTATTTTTAACCTCTTTCTCCCTTGGTAGGGTAGCCCTAAACTTTGCAAGATCTCCTTAGAAGCCTTTTTTTAAAATTTGAAATAGAAATGTGGGGTGTGGATAGAGTTTCCTTCTCCCAAATTCTTTTTAAATAAACAAAGTGAAGCGCTGAATGAGTAATCCATACCTAGCTAAAAGAGTCTCAAAATTGAAAGAAGGGATTTGGAGCAAAAATAAAACACTGGGAAAGAAAATCTAATCTTGAGCTTCAGATGTCCCCGCACTAAAAGCCTGGTGGGCATGAGTAGAAAGATCACTGGCTTGAACTTTGGGTCACCAGGCACAGAAGACAACTTTGGCCAATTAATGTGGCAAAGAAATTCACTGGAATGATGTAGGAGAGCAACAGAGAAAGGGAAGGTTGTAAGCCAGGTCAGGAAGGGCAGGAATCCTTGTAAGGAACAGTTTAATACACAGCCTCCTTCGAATGAATGATTATTTGCAGTTTTGTCCCCTTACTCAAGGGTGGGAATCCAGAGAAAGCACTTTGTCCTAGCTGGACCCCACCTCTGTGCTGCCGTGCCTTGCAGTCCCAATGTCTGTGCTAGGGGGAGGCAAGAAGCTCCCCCAAAACTAACTCTGAATGCTGATCACCAGAAGCAAGAAAATGGAGGCTGGGCATGTGAAAACAGATAACCAAATCATCCTTAGGCTTACAGATCGCTCACTGGCCCCGGACATTGGTACTAAAGCACCCTATGATCCCCGTCACGCCATGAGCTCGTGTAACAGCTTCCTCTACCATTCCCCTCTCCTGACACTACAGCTAGGTCTCTGACTTCTGTGACTTCAGGAAGTGTGAGAGAAAGACTGGTATCCTGGAAAGCTCTCGCCCAAAGTCTGTTAAGAGTCTCAAGTTCCTAAGACAAGCAACCACCTCCTTGTGGAAAAATATGGCCTACCCAATATAACTGTTAAACAGTCACATTTAAGTCAAGGATGTGTTGCTTCGGTGATTCCATCTGGAGACTTGGCTGGGAAATGCACGGTTTAAAAACATGGCAGCAGTATCTCTTTCTATAAAATTTTTCACTTTGATCAATTACCATTCCATTCGGTGGGAAAACGGTATGTGGGTCAAGGCCGACACCGCCCACTTCCTGGAGGAGCTCTTTGTTTCCCAGGGCCCAGCTCAGAAATCTTTACTGAGCCCCTAGCAGATTTGAGTGGTACCAAGCGATGGGCAATTTGGAGCTATGCAGCAGAAGAGACTTGTTATTAAATCCAAGGGCATCGGTTTGAGGAGCCAACTGAAATAACACGGATGCTTCTCGCTGTCTCGGGGCACCTCACCACAATACCTAGGCTGCCCTCCTGCTTCTGACAGCCTTAACTGGTATTACTTATCTGGTCACCCTCTTTTCTTTCCTTCCTGTTGTCTGTTAGGCTCTAAAATTGTGTTGCGTTTTTTGGTTTATCCCTGCCTTCCACCATTAGGATGGAAAATCTATAGAACGGCAGTCTGCCTTGCTCACAGCTACATTGCTGCTACAGTACTCAGTACATAGTAGGCCTTCAGTAAGTATTTACTTCAAGGATGAATTCCACGTTGTGCAGAGTGGCTCCTTGGAAGACTTGGCTGGGTGACTTTCCTCCCTAGAGAGGTTCAGAGACAGCTGATAGGCAACTCTTACTCACATGCTATATGCCAAGCACGGGACCCAGAGAGGCCTCGGGACACCGGCACAGCAGGCAGTATCTGACCTCACAGGGCTTACAGTCTGTTAAGGAGCCCTGCGGCCTGCATGCTCGGCTGGCCACCCCACATCCTAAGAGCATCTGCTGGCAATGACAGCAGAAAGAGTAGACAGCTACGATGCACTGAACCTCAGTATGCTGGGCACATTTTTATCCCATTTAAATCTTTCCAACAGCCCTCTTCTTATTAAAGACTGCAAAGATTAAGCAACAGGTCTCAGGGTGTTAAGAGCCACGCAGCTGATGAGTGCAACCCCAGAGCCTGTGGTGCGTCTTCTGCAGCCCACAGCTCCCCTCAGAGAGCAGCTGCTGGTTACTTCTTTCTGTCTGAAAACATTCTCAGCCCCAGAGGTCATCTGAGCCAGGGCGGAGGAGACAGCCCAGTGGCATTAGTGCCTGCCTTGCAAGCGCAAGGTCCCAAAGTTGGATCCCCAGTTCTGCATGCTGTGCTGGCCCCAGAAACCCAGGCACATATACAGGCCCCAAAACTGGGCATGGTGGTGCATACCTGGAATCCTAGTGCTGAGGAGGCTGAGACAGGAGGACCACCCTATAACAACCAAATACAAAAGAAAGCAAGCCAGCCAGCCAGCCAGCCACTCAGCACTCAAGCACCACAGCTTCTCAGAAGAATTAGGTCAAAGACAGATCTGTTACTATTTGCTTGAACCCATGTAGCCAGCAAGACCCATGTAGTCCTGACAGGGGAAAATGGAAGAGTAAGATAAAACTATAGACACATATTAAAAGGACCTGCCCTGTCTAGTGGAGAAGCAAAAGCAACCCAGCGTGGTCTGAGTCCTTATTTATGCACAGTGAAAAGGGAGGGAGCCACAAGTGCAAGGGCTCAGTGTTTTTCTGGGAACACTGACAACGAAGCATTCTCTGAGCCATCTGTGCTGCAGTTAGCAGGGGGGACACCAGGGCCAGACCCCTGCCGGACAGGCCTTGCTCTGGTCCCAACAACTCATTCTCTTGGCTCAGCTCTGGTGCTCAGCCTCCTTGGGGCTGCCTTGCTCTAGCCAGAATGTGTGCTCACTCCCCACAGCTACTGAACGCAACCACAGCAAACAACCTCTAGTTCCCATCGGTTCACATTATTACTCCCTTTGTTCTTCCCTTTGGACTTCCCAGGGCACCTTTAACTCCAGTCCTTCACAGCTAACACCTGCTGCTCCTTGACATCTCCGCCCAGAGCTAGCAGTCATCTTGGACTTCTTTTGCTTCAGTGCTGGCCAGGAACCTTCAGGTTAGAGAAAAGACTTTATAAGAACAAATACTTGTGAGGTTCTTTTTTGTGTCCAGTTCTGATCACAGCAGGGGCCACTGACGTCAAGGGGTAGGTCTCAATTACTCCAGCTCTTAATTCTCTTTCTGAATCAGTTTGGGAAGGTCTTGCCTAACATCTGTCCAATGCAGGCCCACACCAGGGACCTTACTGAACACCTGTCTATCACCTGCTGTGCTGCAAGTCCTTGGTAGTAGGGTCCCTCTGATGCAAGATGCTCCCTGGGCACTTGTGGAGCACCAGTGCAGTCCTGAACCATTGTCAGGGACCAGGAAGATGTGGTGTTCCAATTGGCCAGGGATGGGTCACATGCCCACAGTGGGACGGATGGAATAGTTCCCACCTTAACCATATGGACCGAGAGTAGGGGAGGGGGTGACTTCTCCAGAGTAAATGCTGGATGTTGGTACCAGACGGGAGAATCATGATCAGTAGGCAAAAATAACAGATGTCCACTACATACACCAAACCAGACTGGATTGAATGCCCAACTTCATCTTCATAACCAAGCATTGTTTGTGGATTTTTGTTGTATGTATCTTTCCTGCTAAATGCTAAACTCCTCCAGGGCTAGGGCTATGAACAGCTTCCTCCTCTTTGGAACTCCAGCACTCAGTAAAGCACCTGATGGTAAGAGGTGCTCAAGCCATATTCGTTGAGTGGATGATCAAGTGTATTAATTCATTTACAGAAAGCTGGTGATGTAATTTCTTCTACCAAAGGCCATAGCATGGTGAGCTAGTAAAAATGTGCACAGTGGTTTTCAAAGTATAGTCTGAGAGACGCCCTGCATCGGCTCTGTGTGCACTCATGAACCGCAAATGAGATCTGTTACTCTGGCATCTCAGCAAATGAGGCCTAGGAATTTGCATTTTTAGCAAAGGCTTTATGTGATTACTGTGCACATTCTGGTTTTTTTTTTTTAATCTTTATTTGGTGCAGGGTCTTGCTATGCCCTTCAGACTCAGTGATCCTCCTATCTCAGCCTCCCCAGTGCTAGGATTACAGGTGTGTGCCACCACACCCAGTTTTGGTGGCCTGCACGGTGGGCCCGGGGTTGTGGGACTGGTGTGGCATGCGGTACTGAGGGTTGAAACCAGGTTCTTGCACTTGTTTGCAGGCACACAGATGGCCAAGCTACCTCCCCAACCCCCACTGTGCACTTTCTTGTTAGAACTGTAGCACAACCACAGGAGGATAAAGCTCAGCTCCACTGGGTTCCACTTCTTGACACTACAGGGAATTAGACCCCCTCATAACTCATTTGTTGCCCTTTAAAATGCGGCATGAGGGCCAGCAAGATAGCTCAGGGGTCTAAAGTGCTTAGGCAAGCTCAAGCAAGCACAGGAACTGCAGTTAGATCCCCACCCTCAGGCTGGGCTGAGCTGGCCACACACACACTCACACACACACACACACACACACACACAAATAAATAAATAAAATGGGGCATAAATAAATAAATAATAAAATGGGGCAAAGGAAGGATGAGGGAGTAGTTCAATGGGAGACAATATGCAAGCACTGGGTTCAACTGCCAGCATTGTCAATCAGTGAATAAAACCTGGGCCAAGGAAACCACCTAATACATATGTAATAAGGAATCAACAAGATAGCACCAATGACTTCTTTATAAACTACTGCATCAAGGTTTCTCCTGCTTGGGTTTCTTCCAGTGCGGAGCTTCTGAGATGACTAGCAAGGACAGAGTTCCGTAGTTTGTGTTTATTCATCTCCTCCACACCACAGCCCCAAGAGCAGGATGGGTACTCTTCAGGTCATCGTTTTGCAGATTAGGGAAGAAAGGACATGGGCTGGGGGTAAGCGGTTAAGCCAGCTGCTTGTCCTTGGATTCCTGTTCCTAACTCTTGGCTTTCTCCCTGTAGGCAACGCATCAGCCATGGAGGTTGGGCGCATCACCTCAGGTACTGACACTGTGAGAAAGACAAGCTCCGAGGAAGACCTAGGACTGAAAAAGACAGAAGAAAGGAGAGCAACAGTGAAGGTCCACTCAGACAAGTTGAACCCTGTGGCTTTGACAAGATGCCCTGAGGAAGAACCAGGCACTCCACAAGAAGCCTCTTTTCTTCTCCCTTTCCTTATGACACGTGTCTTTCTAGATTCTTTAACATGAGTGTGCTCTGAAAGCCAGGCATAGTCTTTTATCTTAGGTGATTGTATTTTGGACTGGTTCACTTCTTCGACCTTCCTTCTAGACACCAATATGCTTTTCCACATGGTCAATGAGCAAAGCCAGAAGAGCTAGCCAAGCCCCAGAAATGTGGTCTCTGCTACCAAGGATTTGAGAGCAGAACTACAAAACCTAGAAGCAAGATCAAGATAGTGCATTCTAGGCACCCGGGAGATAGTTCAGTAGAATAAGTGCTCGCCTGGCAGGCGCAAGGTCCTGAGTTCAATACCAGGTTCCACAAAAAAAAAAAAAAAAAAAAAAAAAAAGTGCATGCTAGGATTGTCTCAAAGCTGGGTCATTAAAGCGAAAAGGAGGCACTGGCACTGTTCTGAGCTCTGGGCTGGTGAACTGCCCTTCAGTCGCCTTCTCACACCTAGATTCTGTGTAGCTGGCTGAGCTGAACATAGACTGCAAAAGAGCCTTCTGACACTTCTGCTGTTGGGACACCAGGACAGTTATGTTGAATGAAGATGTACTCTGTGTCTCTTCTAGACACATTCCCTTGTCCTACTTTGTTTGAAACAGCAAACATTAAAATAAGACAGTTTCTTAAGCCGGTGAGTGAAAAATAATTAAATGCTTATTAACAAAGCCAAGCAGACTCAGTACCTTCATTCCTCACAATCTCTGTTCCATGCCCAGTGAGGAAGCCACTCCCCCAGGGAGGGGGAGTTTGGAATGGTCACTAGGAGAAAAGAGAACAGAAATTCTGAATGTGTGCAGGCAACATATGGTGTCCCTAAAAGGTTGGGGTCTAGAAGGGGGAGGGGGGCTGCTGAGTGCCAGGGGCTAATAGCCAGATTAGGAGCTTTTAGGGAACTCTCCAATGCTGGCCTGGTTACGTTTTTTCACTTCCTAAAGAAACATCCAGGGATGGGGGTGGGCAGCAAGAACCTCCCTGGGTCCCCCCAGAGGCCTGAGGCCAGTGGCAGAAGTTTGCTTTGCCCAGGATGGCCCACTTTGAGCTGATTTGCTAACTCTTGGCTTGCTGAGTTCTCCGTGCTGTCTGTCCACTGTCCACCAAGCGGCCTGGCCACCGCTCCCTTTTCTCGAGTTGTGTACTTTCAACCAATTTTGAGCAGCCCCATTTCAGATTGGCCTTTTTATGTTTGATATAAAGAATAGTTGTTGGCCAATTTCATCTTTTCATCGCTGTTCTCTAGGCCTGAATCCAAGCAGTTTGTCAGATGCTCATTAACTCCCCCTTTGGCTCTTTCTAGAGTGTCTCCTAAGCTCCTTGTGCCAGGAACCAACGCTTTCTTTTACACGATTCTCTTTCTCTGCTCCATCAGGGAGACAAATCACTTTCCAAAAGGGATCGCCAGGGATGGTTTAATGAGAATTTCTTTGGGGCTAGGCATGGAACGCAATGTAGTTAACATTCGGTGGACTTAATTGGACTTTTCTTTTCTGCCTCTTTTTTAAAAAATCTGAAGCTATCCTGTTAATCTCTCATTTGTAATCAATTGTGTTGACTAAACAAAAGTCTAGGTCGTCTTTTCTTCCTGTCCCAGACAATCCTTTGTTGCCTCTAAATGCCTCATTCTTGAGTGATCCTGGTCGTGTAGATGGGCCCGATTGTTGACAGTTCATTATTGCGCTTTTGTCCATTTAATCTTTCTAGCTGTGTTTTGCATGTGCATGCCTTAATGAGCTCCGTTGGCAATTAACATGTCTCTAGGAGCAAACTAGTTGCTCAGACGTTTGAGAGGGAAGTGCAGGGAAAAGGGCAACGCAGCTGCCTTGAGGTTGTTTATTTCCCAGCGTTTTCTCAAGACTCCTGTCCTCTCTTTGGCAGCCCCCCACCTCCCTTTCCCGGCCCCTGCTCTCCTGGCCCTTGCTCTCCTGTCCCGAGGCCCATTTACCCCCTAGGCACCTGGTTCAGGTTACTCTCGGCTCGGGTGAGCTCTGGGGGCTCCTACCTTCTCTTGGGCCACACAGCAAAATGGGGCCCTAACAGACCCGCTGCTGCAGCCTGGCAAGGACCAGCATGGTCCCCCCCAAAAAATGTGTCTGGATGCTGGCAACTCCTCTGTGTCACTCTCCACAGAGAGGAACCTCTAACCCGCCTAAGGCAACAGGACTGTACAATCTGTTATGTACAAGGCTGTGGCTTTGGAAGAAGGCTTTTTTTTTGAGTCTTGCTGGCAAGATTGCTGAAGTGTGAGCAGTCACGGACAGAACAAACATCTTGTAGGGAAAAAGATAATTGGAGTCTTTTTTTGTGTCTGTGACAGGATTCCCCTCCCCCACAGTTTGATTTAAAAAAAATTTTCAGGGTGGCCCCTTCAATTTAATCAAGGTTAGAATATTAATATGCAGCTGATGACTACCTTGTTTAAGTCATTTATTAATATTGTAAACCACGAGTCATGCAAACAGTTTAGTATTAGGCAGGGAAAAAAATCGGAAAACAGAGCCTTTCACCCATCAATTCCGATGCATGGTGAATAAGTAAGAAGGATTCCAGTAAGATGGTTACTGAAAGGAAGGGATGGTTACTGCGTGGGCTTCAGAACACTTGCTGGCTGTGGGAGGTGTGTAGGATCTCAGGCAGAGGGTCCTTTTTCTCCTGGCATGAGTTTTCAGGTGAAGGAATCCTTTCCTGAATCCCACACAGGAGAGGAACAGACATCTTAAACCTAGGAGTTGACTTCCAACCCAAGGAAAGCAGAGCTAACCCGCATAGTTGCAGAACTGTTTACCTACAATTACCGTGGGATGTGAAATAGCACCTTCTCAGGTGAGAGCTATTGACAGAGGCTGGTGTGAAGGTTAAGTACCAACCAGTTAGGAGCAAACAACCTCCAGCCGATTAGAGTTGAAGGATCTCCAGTCTACCCCTAGAAAGGATCCCTCCTGCCCGCAGGGCTGAGAAGTCCAACAGAGAAACGCCTCCTACTCTACCTATTAACTTTCTTTTCTTTACCCCCTCCTCTTCCAGGAAATAGTTCCCACAGCTCCTCAGTACTGTCAACTTGCAAACAGGAATTTTCCACTTAAGGAGATGAGTGACCCTTTTAACTCTTGTAACACTTGTTTCAGAAAACTTCGCAAAAATGTTCTCACCTAATAAAGGTTGGAAATGTCTCTTCCCGTATCCTGTCTCCCCTTTTTTTTTTTTTTTTTTTTTTTGAGACAGGGTCTTACTGTGTATTTCAAGATGACCTTGAACTCACTTTGTGAGTCCAGGCTAATCCAGAACTCCTGAGGGCCCTCCTGTCTCAGCCTCTGGGGTGCTAGGGTTACAGCCCTGCCCATCACACCCAGCCTATTTTTTTCTTAAGAACTTGACCCTGATTTCCACGTGCAGGTCAACTTCCCCTCCCCGGCTTCTCTAAGCGGATGTTAGGGCACCTTTGAGCTGGGCCTTGCCAGGCCTCCCAGAGCCGAGGAAGCGGACTTGCCTTTGATTTCCTGCTCTCCCAGAAGCACACCTGAAAAGGACCCTCTTGGGAAAAAGAAGATCAAAGTAGAAGCCACTTTCACAGTGTCAGATGTCCCAGCACTGAAGGGATGCTGTGTGTGAGCAGGGTGCTGATCTCTCTGCCTCGACGTGCAGATGTCAGAGAAGCGAGGCATCCGCATCCTCAGCCCCCCAGGTCTTCTCACCCATCCTGGGGTTTCCTGGTCTTTATACGCGCATTGCAATTTTGGAGTTAAATCTGCATATTGCTTTGGGTCCCAGTCTCCCTACAGAGAACTGCAGCCAGAACGAGATAACATTTAAATTCCCCCTCGCTTCCTCGTCCCCCTCCCCTGGCTGTGCCTTCCCAGACTTGGGGGGGGGGGAGGGAAGCAATACAAGAAAACGAGGACGCTCTCCTTTCAGGAAATGGAATTCTAATGTACGCATTCCTATTTCTGAATCGGAGGTACTAAAAATACTCCGCGACAGCCTGAGGAAGCTGTCGCGGGCCTCTGTGCAAACAAAATCGACAATTCTCCTTCCCTGCGCAATGGGTCTGCGAATTGGGCCGGGGGCCGGGGACAGAACCGCGGACCGAAATCCGGACAGGGCTTTGGCCCTACTTCCCACCTTCCTTTTGGGGCCCCAATTTCGAGATTTCGCTCCCACCCATTAGAACCGCAGGCTGCATGGATTTCCTGACTACCAGAATACCCGCTGGGCTTTGCTTGCCTGCCGACCCTGGATAGGACTTGCAGCTGGTCTCTGCCTCTTGTTTCTTCGTGTGCAAAATGGGTACCTCGTTGCCAACTGCAGGGCGTAGTCCTCGGAACAGAGAACGTGTTCAGGGCCTTGCTCAGGAGATGCAAACCACCAGGGTTCCAGGCACCGAGCGCCTGCTGAGTAACCCTGCTAGATAGAGGGACGAACGGACTTTCAACTCTCTTTCAGAGTTGCTGGCTGGGGCGGGGGGTGCCCCCTTTCCATTAACCACCCTTCTTTCCCTGTAGCCCCACCCCCACCCTATCCGCTTGGGGTTAGTGCCCCGAGATCGCAGACCCGCTGCTGGGGAGGCTGCGTGGACACCGATTCCCTTGCCCCACGCCGCAGTTCCTCCTGGCGCTGCAGAACATTGTTCAAGAAGACGTGGGGTGAATCGCGGCGCGGATATTAAAACTGTGTTGGGGGGGGCGACACCCGGCGCGTCGCGCCAGTAATCCGAGCTCTTGATTATCCAGATTCGGATCAAACGGGGCGGTGGCGGCCGGCCCCCTCCTGGGAATGATTAGATGATTAATGTAATGCTGTTTGAAGGGTCTCTGTTTTCTCTTAATTTGGGTCATTACTTAGAAAGCAAGCGTGAGATCATTTCATCAGCGCGCTCGGCGGCGGAGATAGCTATTCAGGAAATGGGCTCACTGTGCAGTAATCAGAACCCGAGAGACGGCGGCGGCGAAGTCGGGGAGCCCGGCGCGCCCTCCCGCGGCAGGGCACAAGGCCGGACCAGGGGCGCGGTCTCGTAGCCCGCGAATTCCGGCTGGGCTGGGGACAGTCACCCTGCACCTCTCGCTGTCCAGAAGGATGGGGGACAACGGTTGCTTTCTCTAGTAGGTCGCCTAAAGGAGCCATACCCAGGAGCGCCCTGGCGAGGCTCTACCCGGCCTTTCCCAGTTCCACTAGCCTCTGCTCCAGACGCACCCCAAAGCGGCACTCCACTACACAGCTGTTAACCCTTGACAATATTTTCTCACTCAAAAAAGCCAACACCCAGAATCCCAAGCGCCTCAATCACCAAACATAAAACGTGGCACCCGCGGAGACGAGGTAGGCCTTTTTTTGCTCTTGCTCCTGGCCCCCTGAACACAAGCAGAGCAGAAACACCGCTTGGGCCTCCCCCTGATCGCACTGCTCCAAATGCTAGGGCTATTTTTTTATAGCTGCTTAACTGACCTGGCTTCGAGGGGAAGGGGGCGGGGAAGAAGACGCGCACTAATGCTTCTATTTATTGAGTCACATGTGTGTATATATTCCGTGTGCCTGTGTACAGAAGGAATTACATGGCTGTATAAACTGGCTGGGGGTTCCGTGCTCCACCCGGGGCGCTCACGGTGACGGGCTGGGGTTAAAATTCAGCCCTGGAGAAGCCGAGGCCTGGGATTAAATACGATTCCACGCCCTGAATTTAAATAAAATTCCTGAATATACAAAGGTGGGAACCACGCATTTGTTTCCAGTCATCGAGGAAACGCTTAACTTTCCAAAAAAACGCTGGTTTCGATAAATAGATTTTAGCCTCTCTGCTATAGTTTTTTTTTTTTTCCCTTTTAATTTTAGAAATAGGTTTATACGGGTGATCTGTTTGGGGGCAGCAGACAGGAGGAGGGCAAGGCAGTAGCTTTCTCTCAGCTCTGCACTGTCCTGGTCAGGTCCTTTGCGGAGGGAGCGGCGGGGCCCACGCTGTCGTGCAGCTTGCGCACATGTTTCTTTAAGTCAAAGTTTCTGCAAAAGCCTTTGCCGCAAGTGGCGCACGTGAAAGGCTTCTTGTCGTTGTGAGTGTGCATGTGGAAGGTCAGGTTGTAGACCTGGTGGAAGGCCTTGTTGCAGATGGTACATTTGTACTGCTTCTCGCCGCTGTGGGTCAGCTTGTGGTTCTTGTAGTTTCCTACAGAAGACCAGAAACAAAATAAAAAAGTAGGGGTATGGAGTGGAATGCAGGAGCCAGGACGTCCCGGGGCCCATAAGTCCCAGGCCGACTCAGGTGCCAGAGCAAGGAAGGCGACGCTTGGATAGGCGGGCGCGACCTCTTCGAGTAAAAAAGTTGTCAAACTTCGTTTGCGTCAAGCCCAGAGCTCTCGGGGAGGACCAGGGCAGCCCTGCAGAGCCGGCCCGCGCCTGGCCCCACCGTTTTCAGGGCAGGCGAAGCGTTCCTCCCCGCGGCGCTGCAGAGACAGTCGTACCCGGCCTTCCCCTAGCTACTGCCTCGCCCGAAGAAATTCGCACGAACCCAGGCTCCGTGCCTTTACCCCCTTCTCATCTTTCATGTTACTGTGGTCCCCCCCACCCCCATCACCACCTGGAGATCCGAAAGTGCCTTGCGGAAGCCTAGCCTGGGATAGTGTCGGCGACTTCATTCTAAACCCTGCATCTTGATTTATTCCCAGGAGATACGTTTTGCCTAGATTTTTTTTTCATTTGAAAGAGCGAGAGATGATACACTCTCTCCTTTCCGTTGTCCCTTCTGCCCTCTTCCTTTCATCAGACCTCTCAAATCCACTCTCCCGGTGCATCCCGCCCAAATCCAGAAAGGTCTACTTAACCTGGTCTGAGAGCTTCCATCTACACCCTGCATAGAACCCGATTCCAAAGAACCGCAGCGCCTTCGCCTGAGGGCTTCCGTGCTGCATCCCACCCCCCGCCATTTTTGCCTCTCCCCCCCACCCGCCAAGACCCCCTGAGTTTCGAGATGGGGCTAGCAGAAGGCCACGTTGGGCACATTACCTTTTTGGTGAAAGCCTTTGCCGCAAAATTCGCAGACGAAGGGCTTGTAGCCTGCGTGGATGCGGATATGCGTATTCAGCGTGGAGCTGCGGTTGAAGGCTTTGCCGCACTGGTTACATTTATGCGGCTTTTCCTGCGGAGAGGGATGCGCATACAGTAAGGCTGAGTAAGAGCTTGGCCCAGAGTGGCCACACAGGGACACCTTGAAAAGGCATAGCATCCCCAACAAGGGTAAGGGAGTTCCTTGGCCATCCTCTGAGCCAGTGCTGTAGCTCCGGCTGGGAGGGGCCGGTTACTCGCGGGCCGGGCCTTACCCCGGGGCCACGTACCTGGGTGTGGATAATTTTGTGTCTGCAGAGCGTGCTGGCTTGGCGAAAGCCTTTACCGCAGACTTTGCACACGAAGGGTCTGGCTCCGGTGTGGACAGGCATGTGGCGAGTGAGGTTATAGTGGGCATTAAACACCTAGGCAAAGACACGAGGAGCCTTTGTCCACGTCTCACCGAAACCCTAGAACCACCTCGGAGGGCCACCTAGCCTACCCTCAGCCCCCACCCTGAAACCGACAACATCCTTCAGAAGCTAGAGTTGTACTTCAAAGTGTTCATCTCAACTGTGTAACCCCAAAACTGCATGGTAGCTGTCAGCAGCACTCCATTTCACAGAACAGAAAACTGAGACCCACTTAGACTCTCAGTTTTATTATGCAGCTCCTCGGGGGAAAGGGGGTGCTCAAAGCTGCCCCGGGGAAGTAGCCGGATCTGCTCGCCCCTGCTTCCTCCCAAGACCCTGGACCTCACCTTGCCGCACACCTCGCAGGTGAAGTTCTTGGGTTTGCCGTCCGCAGAGCTCCCGGGCAGCTTGCTGTGGCCCTTGACGGCCCCGCGCTCGGCTGTCAAGCCCGAGTTCTCCTTGAGCACCTGTTCCAGCGGCGCCGGCAGACGCTCCTTGTGCGCATAGGGAGCCGGATGGAACTTGTCCGCGGCCAAGCCGGCTAGCTTGGCGTTCTCCAGCAGAAAGAGTTTGGGGTGCGCGGCCAGAGCTGTGGGGGCCTGCGCGTTGAGGAGGCCAGACGGGAAGAGATGGCCTCCAAGGAGGTCGGAAGACGGGTAAGCCGTGGAGTCCAGATAGTTGAAGTAGTAGAGCGAGCCGCTGGCCGGCAGCCCCACCGCTTGGTTGATGACCTGCGGCTTGATGACCCTGCCCGCGGGCAGCGCAGCCGGCGCGAGGCCCAGCTCGGCCTTGCAGCACAAGCCACAGTTGGTTTTGCACACGCCGCTGGCGCCGCACACCTGGGCCCCCCCGCCGCCGCCGCCGCCGCCGCCGCCACCAGCACCGCCCGCCCGGAGACTGCTTTTCCAGAGCTCTGAGTAGCTGAGTAGAGTCTTGGACGGCACGTCGTAGCCCAGGGGCTGCAGGGGAATCATGCAGGGCAGCGGCGAGCAGAGGTTGAGTAGTTTCTTTCCCGGGCCGCCGTCCGTCTCCAGCGCCCCTGGCCGGGGCTCCAGGGGCACGCGGGGCTCCGACGTCTTGGCCATGATGCGCTCGATGGAGAAGGCCAGCGTCTTGGAGGTGGCCGCGGGCACCATGGTCTCCAGGGAAGCCGAGCTGGCCATGGCGAGCAGCGCCGGGCCGAGCCGGGCCAGGGCACAGCCTCTGTCCTCTAGGTCTGCATTCCGGAAAAGGCAGGGGGGGGGGGAACCACAATTTAATAAGCACCTAGTCGAGCCGGGTCACCCATTTGCATTCAAATGAACACAAGCAGAACAAAGTGCACCCAAGGGAACCAAATTACTGCCCATTCACCCGGCCCGAGAGGAGCCCGCCAGCCCCTGCCCCGGGACTTTGAAGGGGGGATGGGGGGCAGGGCGGAGGAAGGCGGGGTAGGCGTCTCTGGCGAAGCCCCGCGCCCTTCCCCGGCCCGGGCCCGGCCGCGCGCAGAGCCGGACGCCGGAGGGGCGAAGTTGGGCGGCCCAGGAGCCACCTCGCGCTTACCTCTTTCCGCCACTGCCGGGGAGATGCGTTCCGAGCCATGCAGCGTCTCTTCTATCACATTTTGATGGCAAACATCTTCCCCTCCGCGTGAGATCACTGTCTTTTACACCCAGCTGACATCACATGAAGTCACTTGAAGTGGAGTGACACGGGCGGCGGCGGCTCCCCGCGGACCTCGTGCTCCCCCGCGCCTGCGGCCGCGCCGCCGCCACCGCCCCTCAAACTTTAAAAGGAGGCAACTGGCTCCCGCGCTCCCCTCGCTCGGAAAGTGCGAGCGGCTCGCGAATCGGGAAGGAGGGGAGAGGCGCGGGGAGCGGGGGGGGGGGGGCGAGTCGTGATGGTTTTGCGGGTGCGCGCGGGGGGGGGCGGCAAACATAAACCTAGGCAGAGTTCCCTGCGCGATTAACAACTTAGAAGGCCTACAGGTCTGGGGAACGCGGCCAGGCGGGGTGAGGTGAGGGGTCCGGGTCGCGCTGTACCCGAGGACCCCGGGGTGTCCGTCTAGTGCGCGAAGTCGCCTCGGCCTGCTGCAGGCGCGCTGGGCATCTTGCTAATAAACTGCCATTTACCCACGGAGCCGGCGCCAGCCCCGAACACGCGCAAATGATAATTACCTCATTAGGATGTGGCGCAGGGACGCGAGCGCGGCGTTTGGAGGGGTTGCTTGTTAATGAGGAAATATTAATTTATGCAAAAGCGGCGAGCTCGCCTGGGCCAGCGTCGGAGGTCGGCACGGAGCTCTGGGCCGCCGAAACACAACCTCCAGGCGTTTTAAAGAAACGGGCCGCGCCCTCCTCCGTGCGCTTCCTGTTTTCCTGAGGGCTTCCTGCCCGAGGCTGGGGAAGTCTGGGGCTGAGAACTGGAGCCCAATGAGACCCTGATCGATCAGAATTGCCGAATTGCGATCGGGTTTCCGAGGCCAGGGAGGGCTCTGCGGCTGGTTTGGGGCTGCGGAGGGCAGTTCTCCCGCTGACGGGTACTTAGTGTTGGTATAATTGAGAAGGTCCAATCTCCACCTGTTTAAGGAGCAGATTGAAACAGCAGAACCTCCCCGGGATCCTATTAAAACGTTTTTCCTCCTAAGGCCATTCAGTCGAACCAATTTTCCGAAGTGATTCATAGGGCTGAATTCTGCCAAGGCAGCTCTTTCACTTTTAGCCACTAAAGCACCGCGTGGAACCGGGTTTTGTGTTTTTCTAAAATAAAGAGAAGGATTATCAGAGGGGAGAGGGAGGGGCCCGAAGGGGGGCGGGCAGAGACCTAGTCTGGCCAGAGGTACAAGCAGAGGGAAGAAAAGGCCCTTTTCTAGACAGGCCCCAAGTAAGTTCGGAGGAATTCAGCGTTTTGTGCGTGGAGCACAAAAGCAGCGCGTTCCGAGCTGGGTTTGGAGGGGCTGAATTCATCTGTTTGCAGTCCGGTCCACCTCGTATCACAACAAACTGCTCAAAGACGCTCCGGCACTCTCAACAGGCCGGGTGCTCCCGGTGACAACAAAAGTGGTCGAGGCTGAGAGTTGGGGGTGGCAGCTAGCAAGACAGGGAGCGAGAGAATGAGGTTTAGGAGAGGAAGGGGGGCGCTGCGGGGATTTTTGAAAACTTTTGGCTGGTTTTGTTCACTGGACAATTATATCTTGCCAGCCGGCTTTTGCAAGACCACAAGCTTTGTAGCCACAACCCCAGTTTAAGAGGATTATGGTGGGTATAATATGAGCAAACAGGGTTGAGGGTTTGATAGTGAATTCCAGAAATAGTGTGGGTGGAGGTTAAACCCTCTTCCTTCATAGGAACAGGTCCTGAAGAGCTGAGTATCCGTCTTACCTCAGGCCTCTTCCAGCTATAAGCTATCCCCAGGAAACCATCCAAACACAGGGCAAGGAAAGCATAGTTCTAATCACAGACAGTAACTCCCCTTTCCCTGGTTTCTCCTTTCTCTCCATCCATCCAGTGGTGACTCCTCTGACCTGCCATTTCAGGCCAGAGATGGGTATGACAGATACAGGACTAGCATATTTGGAAGGCAAAGAGAGCAGAACAAAGAGAGGACTCTGAGGAAAAGCGCCTTGGAGAGGGCTACAGTGTAGGTCCTCATTTTGCCAAGCTCTGAAACTGCCCCCCCCCCCAATTCGGCAGTCCTAAATCTGCTTCCTCACCCCGCCCCCCTTTAGATCTTTAAATTGGATAGAGGCTTGCCACTCTGGAGGAGGACGATTTGGTACAGCTCACTTAAATTAGGACAGCTCAGAGTGACTGAATTATGGGCCCAGTGTATCCCACCCTTAGGTCAGCCTTAATGTAAGAGCTCAGGGGATTCCCATTCCCACCAGACAGGAAACAAACCACTCACCCCAACATTGAAACCATACCAATACATCGCAGCCTCTCAAAGTCTCAATTTCTATCCCGACTTTCCTGCGGATGGATCCTGCTCGCCACCAGCATCGCACCCCAACCCGCTTTCCAACTTGGGTAATTGTTGATCTCCGTAGCAGCTGAGAGATGGGCTGGTTTGCAAGCTGCGTTGGGCTGACAGGCTTCCAAGGGCTTCCTGCGAACCTGTCTCGCCATCCCTAGTGCTTTTTGTGGCTGCACAAGCCATCGCTCTCTCCCCAGCACCACAAAGGAGTGCTACCTCCACAGAAAGCAAACATTTGGGTAAAAACAAGTTACCCCTAATGTGCCTCCCCTTCCAAATGTTGGGTGAATGAATACACTGGCTTTTATGAAAGTATTTAATTAGCTTCCACAAACTTCTTCCCTCGCCTGCAGATTATATTGAAGTGGAGGGTTGGAAACTATTTTACACCTTGCCACTCACATGTTAATTAATCTCTATCTAACCCTAATTGCAGTTTATTCAAGCACCGCTCAACAGCTCACCCACACAATAAACACTGTTCCTACTTTTATACATATTACTTCACGTTAACACATTGAGTAATTAACTCCAGTACCAACTAATAGTGCAAACAAATATTTTCTGTAAACGAGATGATTTCAGGCAGAATAATAGAAGTCTTGGGAACTGTGGTGCACAGTGGAAGGCATGCTGCCCCCAACCCTCCAAATCCATTCTCCCAGGAAGCATTTTTTTCGGAAGGCTGAAATGCCTTTTTTTATATTTTAAAAGGACTGGAAATTTAACAGCCCCCCAATTTTAGGAAGTTGGTGGAAGAGTTCTCTGGGGTCAGGGAAGGCTTTTTCTACCTACACGGTGGACTGCGAGGGCCAAGTAACAGGACGGGCAGGGCAATAGAAGGCTCGGGGCTAAGCAGGTATTTCGGGGATGCAGTTCCATTCCGGTAACAGAAAGTGCCCTGAAGCCTCCTGCTCTATGGAAGCCCGTTCTTCAAAGCAGTGCTTTTCCAACAGCAGTGGGTAGAGGTCATGGTGGCCTTCTGGAACTTTGGGTTGCCTCCGGAGGCAAGCAGGTGTGCAGGATGGCCTGGAAGCCAGCATCATAGCCCGAGAGACTTCCTAGGCCAAAGTGCTCCCTCAGCCTCCAGAGCTGGATTCCCAGAGGCACGGGGAGCTGGAGCTAGGCATCCCAGGCCCAGCTACAAGGTGGGTTGGGCAGCCCTTGGCTCTGACGGCGGGCCTTGTCCATAGCTCTAGGCCTTACCCCAGGCCTCTTGTTGAAGGCCCTAGCCAGAGGCCGGATGCTTTTGCTTCAATGCCACCAGCCCTCTTAGGGGCCTCAACCACCCCCAGAAGCCCTTTCCCACCCAGAACCACAGGTGCCCAGGCTGGTATGCATGCCTTCGGTTCTGTGGGGTCTGACTCAGGTGCCACCTCTGCCATCCCCCGGCATTGCAACGCCACACCCGGGCAAGCACCCAGCACACCACAGAGCTGGGATCCGGGCACCACCCCAAGGAGCGCAGGGGTTTAATTGAAATTGCAGTTCGGAGCACAGCTGGTGGCTGTCTATTGATTTTATAGGAGCTTCTCTTGCAGGAAGCATATTAAATATGACTGACCCCACCTGAGCTGAGCCTCTCCGCCACCCCTTCCCTGGGCCATTTCGTGGTTACTAACCCAAACCTACTGTAATGACTTTTGTTTAAAGACACTTTTTTAAAAATGCCGGAAATCGCCCACACTTTAGGACCCGTTTTTTTTTTGTTATTTAGCTGACGCTTTCCTGCAGTGCAGGCAATCTCAAGAAAATCCCTTTCCTGTGCAAAAGCTGACACGTTTGCCCCACTCCTTACCTAGGAAGGTCAAGTGAGCTCTTCCTCCAAAAAGTGCTACGTGCAGCTCTGACCGCTTGTGTGTCATAGTTCTGAGTGACAAGGGGCACTTGTAAGTTTTCAAACATCATTATGTTTTAAATCTTACTTAAATGCATAATATATCACCTTCTGCTGCCTTCCCAAGGAGTGGATCTGCTCAGGTTTGCCAAGTTAGGGGACTTTCTCCCGGGGCAGATTTGACGGCCTTCACCAGCCATGCAGAGGCTTCTTGGAGTGGTGGAGGGGAGTCAACACCAGACTGAAGGAACATGATGGGTTTAAGGAGTGTTCTTCCCTCTCTAGCCTCCATGTCCTCCCCCGCTTCCTCTCTCTTTCCTTTCTTTCTTCCTTCCTTCCTTCTTTCCCTCCCTCGCTTAAAACCAACACTTAAAATCTGATTTACAGTGCTCGGTGTCGCGCTTAACCGCTGCTGAAAATAGACTGACTTCTAAAGAGAGATTCTTCTGCGATCCTCTTTAGCACCCCAGGAAGCAGTTTATTGAAAGCACTTGAACAGCCTCGCCCGTGGCGGGCTGGTCCCAGACGCTGGGGCCCCAGGCTGCCCTAGGCGTGTTCTCCGGATCAGTGCTGTGGAGAGACAAAGAGCCCCAGACATCCTTGGCCCAGAGAAGCCCAGATGCCCGGTGAGATCTCGGCTTCCGGGGCCACACAGTGGAAGGCCAGGCCCACGGAGGTCAGATGGGCCGGACCCGTTGCCTCTGCCCACAGCCTTGGGGAGACCTAGGTGCTCGCAGCTAGGATGGCCGCACGCCGCCCCGCTGCACCCGGAGGCGCCCTTGCGCCGCTCCTTGCATTCAGGGACTGGGCTGCAAGTCTTGTCGCACCCACAGACCGGTTTCACCCAGAGCGGAAGAGGCACCAATAGCCTAAGGCCGCCGGCTTCGCAGCCCGCGGGGGGGGGGGGGGGGGGGGGGCTGTGATACAAACCCATCACGATTTCCGGGCTCCTCCCCACACCCTCCGCGATCACATTCGAGGACCGTCGCTGTGTCAGAAACTTAGGCAGTACATAGGATCCTAGGCCAAAAGGAGTCTCCTAAAGGAGCAGATCCGCAGGCTCTACCGGTGCAAGTTGGGAGCGCTCCCCTCTCTGCCCTGGATGCATACATAATCACAAACGATCATATATATGCATATGTATGCATATCGTGTAGATGCATGCTTGTGTGTATAAATACTATCGACAATCCTAGAAATGTCATTTAATTAGGAATATGGTCCAATACTGGGGCTCAGCGATATGCAAGCGGACATGCCTTCCTTCCAGGCGCAATGCGAGCAGGAAGCGCACCTGGGTTTTCTTTTTGCCGCCTGATTTTGGTGTGCGACCCAAAGGAAATAATTACTAATAACATGACTACATATTATATATGATATTATAGATAGAAATATGTACACACGTATATGGCTTTCTACAGACACACGTATTTCAAATAAGGCGTTTTTATGAGTGGTTAACTCTACCTAAAAGGGAGATGTTGATTTCCGATTCGCTGGGAAGACAGCTTAGGATCTTGGGCATTATTTAACTTGGCAGCTGGTTAAGCTCTGTGGTGGAGCCTGCCCAAAGGTATTAGCGTTAAGTGCTGAGAGCAGGAATTAAGCCGACATGAAAAAGGACGAACTAGAGGGGGCAAAGGGCGAGGCGCAAGGGTCTGAGACGCCCCAAACTTCTGCAAGTCTTCAGGGAGTGCAGATTGCGTGGTAAACCCCAGCTCTGCAGTGCTTGCATTTCGTTCAGCTTTGATAAGAACTTCCTGTGTGCCTGCCTGCTTGGAGAGCTCCTCTCTGCTCTGTCTCTGCAGCTCTCCTGTGCTCAGTCCAATTCCATTCCATGGCTTTTTTTTTTTTTTTCTTTCGGAATTGCTGCTCAAATAGATCTGTGTGTTTCTTTCCTCATTCCTGTCTTCCTGGCACACACAGATTGTCTCCTCGGGATAAAGCCCAGGTAGCAGTTAACAGTTGATAACTTACAACTATCATACCTGAGGCCTGTTAGATGCCAGACTCAATTTTTCATCAACGTGTTCATCATACAGAGCGGCTGGATAACTCATCCAGGCTCACCGAAGTGGTGAAGGGGTGTTTTCAGAACCCGGCTCCTGTGCAGTACAGTTTTCCTATGCTGTCGGAGAGTGAATTGGGATGAGCAGTCTGGAAAATTGGTTGGCAGTATCTGATTAGGTTAAAGATTTGCATCCCTTGCACCCTGGCCGTTTTCCTCTTCAGTGTATCTCTAGCACAAACGTGTATGTGTGTTCATCAAAAGACATGTGCTGGAATGCTCACACCGGCACCATGTGAAATATCCCCAAGCTGGAAATTTTCTGGATAATCATCAGAAGCAGAACCCTTAAATAAATACTTGCATGTTCACAAAATGAAATGCCATGCATCAATAAGAATGCACCAACTACTGCTGTACTGGAGAGTGTGAACGTGCTGCAGAGCAAAGGCAGCCAGACCCGCATACTGGATACTGCATAATTCCAGTTTTTAAAAGTTCCCAAACAGGCAAAATGTGGAGGCGGAGGCACAGGGGGCTTCAAAGGTACTGATAAAGGTCTCTTTCCTGACCTGGGTTCTGGTCTCTGAATGCTCAAGCTGTGAAGCTTATCTGTGTACTTCTCCATCTATGTTATACTTCTGTACATCTATTAAATGCCCTTATTTGCTTACATTTCTACATATACACTACAATATGGACCTATCTGTTAAATGAATGGACAGTCAGCACAAGTTTGTCTGACTCCTTGCCAGTTCCCGTTTCCCGCATAGAGAATTACTCTCCTGCCTCTTGAGTAATTCTCCTTTCATTTCTTTCTTTGGACCTGTCATGTCCATTGATTGGCTACTCATACAGAAATTGGAACACGAGGGGCACCTCCACTTGTTTGTTTCTAGAGTTGGGCTGTTGACCCAACTTCCCAGGGTACCCTCAGGCGGCTCAAGCACAGTTAACCATTTGAAGGGGTCTTCTCCAAGGAGTGGCTGTGGTGAACTTGGGCCTTTCCTTTCCCCAGTGCTCAGGTTAGGGATGGCCTCAGACTTTCCAGAGACGCTCTGGTAGGTGCCTTGGGAGGAGGAGGAGCTGATGGCAAAAGAACAGGGCGTGGGATGTTGCTACAAACTGGCATTAATAGAAAGCCTTGGCAAGTCTTTAGAGCCCAGCTCTCGGGCTTGGCCCTAGACAGACCAGCAGAAAAAAGACAGACTCTTGGCTCTCTGGCAAGTGACCCAGTTAGCAGAACTAGCAGTTTTACTCTGGAAAAGGATAAGGAAGTTTATTTTAGAAGGGGAGAAAAGCCTTGGAACACAGAAATCCAAGCAAATCTTTGATAATCCCTTGTGCAAATTCCTGGTGCATTCTGCCAGTGGCACAAGTTGCAAATCTGACCTCAGCGTTGTAAGACAGATACCAAAACCTACCACTGAAGCAACTTAGGTAGGTGCAAGGGGGAGGTAAGAGCTGTAGCTCTAACTCAGACTAAAAACAGAGCTGTTTTGTGCTGAAGAACTGAGAAAAGATAGAACTCGCTACCATGGAATCTTTGAGCTTTTGTCACTGGGGGCCCTCTGGATGCCACGGCACGGTGCTTACCGGGCACATGCAGTCTCGGTCCTCATGGAATCTGCATTCTGCTATTCAACCAGGAGGCACACCCGGACTGCCTTCTGTGTAAGGGCCACATATTGGGAGATGTCTTGTGTGTGACACTAGGGCTTGAAACCAGGGGTACTGGAAAATTTATAATGGGCATAGCAAGGAAACACAAGACCCTCAAAGATGAAATTAAGGGAGAAAAATTAAAACAGAAACTCCAACAGACAAAACAAAAACAAAATAAAACCCTAAAGAATTCCTGGCAGGGAGGTTAAAATGTTTAAGAAATTTTCACTCCTGTAGAAGCTATAGTCAGAAATAGTAAATTAAAAAATAGGTTTTCACAAAAATTTTCATGATAGGTAGATCAACTAATCATTTGGCAGCTCATTGCTTGATGCTTTTTGTAGACTGATTTCTGGTCTAGACTTGGGCCTCCCTGCAGCGTGGCATTTAAGATGTGATGCCTTAGCATGAAATCCCTTTCTGGGATTTGTAGGGCTGTTTACTCTTTTCTGGCCTCCTGGTCTTTGATGCAGTGTGGGTTTGGGAATCAGATCAAGCCAGAAGTCCAGCTCACTAGTTAGTTGAGCCTGTATAAGTGAGGCACCGAGCTTTTCCACAGTGAGAAAAGCACAGAAATTGCTCAGCATGGTGATTGGCCAATAAAGAGCCCTGGGCGAGCATTTGCTGTTGTCATGGTAACTACAGTATTGATAACAGTGGTCCTCCAGAGAGATAAAATGAGAGGGAAGCAGAGGGCAATGAATAAATAAATAAATGCATGAATAATGGTTTGAGGAGATAGCTCAGTGGTCTAAGCACCTAGCAAGCACAAGGATTAGGGTTTGATCCCTGGCACCATATGCCTTGGCATACCTCAGATCCCTGGGTATGCCATGCTGGCCACCGAAGCCAGGTATGGTAGCACACATACCTGTAATCCCAGCTCTGGGGAAGCTGAGACAGAAGGATCACTACAAGTCTGAGCTGCATAGTGAGACCCCTATATGAAATAAATAAATAGAAGATTTCTAAAAATGAATAATCATTCTCTTTCCTCTCTTTAATTCTTTTACTTGCTTTTGTGTAGAAGGTACATTTTTTTTGATTTAAAAAGTAATCAATGGAGAACTTTTGAGAAAAGTATAGGAATTTTATAAAAAGAAAGGAAGAAAAAAATGGAAAATTACTCATGAATTTGCCATCCAGAAATCAGACAATTCCTTGGTGTATATTCTTTCTATGCATTTATAAGATTGATGCCATACGATATATACAGCTTTATAATCTGCTTTTCCATTTGATATAGCATGAATATTTTCCTGTGTTTTAAATATGCTAATGAGACACAATTTTAATGTCTCTGTAGTATTTCACTATATATCTTTAGCATGAGTTAAATAGTCCTTTGCTGTTGGATATTTAGGTTGTTTATACTTTTTTTTTTTTCAATAGCTCCATCAGGAACATTCTCACATATGAATTCTGTGCATAGCTAATTCCCGTAGGACAAATTCCCAGAAGTAGCATTACTATAGCAAGAGATATGCACATTTTTATAGCTTTAGTTACCAACTGACGAATTGCCCTTCAGAAAGGAGGTGCATATTTATCCCCACTCCAACCGACAGGACGTGACAACCCCTCTCTCCCAGAACCTTTACTAACACTAGGCATAATCACTTTAAAAACCTAACCAATTTGATAGGTCCCAAATGGTATCTTATTGCTATTTCTGCCCATGTGTTCTTGCCCAGGGCAGACTCAGTTGCCAAACTGTGGAGAACTTGGAATGTACAAATCATGGTGCAGACCTGGGTGACAGAGAAAGGAAGCCATATGGAAGAGAGAGAGAGAGAGAGAGAGAGAGAGAGAGAGAGAGAGAGAGAGAGAGAGAGAGAGAGAGAGAGAGAGAGAGAGAGAGAGAGAGAGAGAGAGAAAGAGGGAGAGAGACAGACACAGAGAGAAACACCATCCAGAGAAAGACACCAATGTCACATCTCTTTTGACATTGAAATGTTTCCCAACTGACTCAGGCTTTGACATTTCCTCAAGACGCACTCTCACTCCTTGTCAGAATGGGCTGCTGACCTCTTCTAAAGTGTTTGTCCTGTGTCCTGCACATGGCTATTGCAACTGTAGCCAGAGTCCTAGCCCAAGGAGGGGCAGCTTCAGGCTGACCAGGCCACGCTGGCCTGCACCTCTCCAAAGGACCCCAGACAACTGTGCTCTGGCATGGCTAGGTGATTGGCAAGTGCAAGCTGGCAGGCTGGGGTGGGGAACACTCCTGTGAAAGGCTGGCTAGCTCAAGCCTCCCTCCATGCCTAGCAAAAAATCAGAGCTACTAGAAATGAGAACAGGGCCCTGGCCATATTGCACAAATGGAAGAGAAGGTACAGAGAGGAAGATTGTTTCCCGATAAAAGCTAGAATTTCTTCCTGAGTTTAAGCTTCTTTCTCCCAGAGAATGGCATGAGTTAGTTATCATTCTGATTGTTGCTGAATTTCTCCTTGTAGTTAAAAACAACTAGCTGAGTGTGGTGGCACATGCATGTAATCCTTGTACACAAGGAGGCTGAGGAAAGAGGATCATTGTGTATTTGAGGCCAGATGGGGCTATGAAGTGAGTTCAAGGCCAGCCTGAATTGCATAGCAAAATCTTGTCTCAATAAAAATTAACTAACTTTATTATGAGGCATTTTGAACATAGAAAAAGGAAAGAGTAATAGTCTGTCTCCTGGCCCACAAAATCTGTCCATATATGTTCTCATGTTATCCCCCCATACAATTCTAATGCAAGCCCAGACATAATATTTTTCTCATCCATACCTACTTTCAGGACCATTACTAAAACACTAACAATATCTTGGCATCCTCAGACAACATTTTTTTGTTTTGTTTTGTAGTACTGGAGATCCAACTTGGGACCTTGAGCTTGCCGGGTAGGCGCTTGTGCTGCTAAACTATCTCCCCAACCCCTAGACAACTATATTTATAATTTTCTTATAAATACAATAAATTGTTTCAATCATCATCGGTGAAGGTCATAAGCACATTACCATATACTGTAATTGGTTCTAGCTTTTAAATCTTTTTTTTTCTTGCAATTTGCTTCTTGAAAGAAAAAATTTCTGTCTTGTAGTTTCCTACAACCTGGGTTTTGCTGAGGGCCTCCCTGCAGATGCAGTAAGGAAAGCCCTTCTCAGTAGCCTACTGCCTTGTTTCTTGGACACTTCTTTGAGAGTAAGCCTGGCTTGTGAACTCCAGGAGTGCGGAGATTCGTCATGGCACCAAGTGATGGCAAGAACTGTGCCTTCCGTCTCTGTAGCCCTGGTGGGTACTCCTTGGAACTCAGCTTCAAGTCTGAAATGCTCACTTTGCTCCGTCCCGGACAGGTGTGTTCAGCATCTCCCATTGGCTTAAACTATGGACCTTTCCCCAGTCTGCTGTTGACGCTGAAGCACAGCACAAGTGGGGGTCTTAGTAGCCCGTGAGCAGGCTGACCTCCCGAACCTGAGGCTTCCCGTATGTATGCTGGCACTTGCTTTCTGCTTACTGGTTTTCGCCTGAAGATTTTTAACACCGACTTCTTAGATATGCCCCTGGATGCTGACAGAACACTTACTGCATTCCCAGAGCAAAAGCTTCCCACGGTCCCCCATCACACCCCACCACAAGTCCCTCATAGGTGGCAGTGGAGGTGTCCAAAGCAACGTACAGAGGAAACTGGACATTGTGTAAATAAGAGCTGGCTCAGGGAATGGGAGGACTCCAGCAAGTACATCTTTATCCCTGCAGGTAAGTGAGACTTGAGCACCTGCTTATTTAATATACTTCAGTGTGGTATTTTCTTTTGATTTGTGTTTGTAGATTAAGTTCTCAATTAGAGAAGATAGACAAGTAAATTAATATTCGTGGACTCTGGGCTTATTAGTAGATCAGAGTGCTGTGTTTCCTGAATTCTTGCATGCAATAATCATAATTAATAACACCTACTTACAGAATTCTACACGTAATACAGTGGTTAGTGAGCATCAAATTTCTTTCATACCGTCAATTTTTAGTCTCTGTCTTTTAGTCTTGCTTATCTGAGACAGGGCCTTGCTCTACAGTCCAGGCTGACTTTACAATCTCAGTAACCCTTCTACCTGTGCCTCCCTAGTGTGGACAGAACAGGCATGTGCCAATTTCTAGTTTCTTTTCCCAGAAATGGTTACTAGTTTTCTGCCAGTGCCTATGAGGTTGGTAATTATTAACTACTGCTATTATTTCAGTACTTTGACTCCATAAAGCATCTCCATTCTCATCTTCAGATGAAGTTAGACTTGGGGGAATAGTTGCAATTAGTCTGGGCTGAATGTTTAGTTGAATGGCCCAGTGGAAACTTAAACATGGCAAGCTGAGACCAGGGGCTATTAACTACAGTAGTTATCTAAAAACACAAAAATATGGCTTATTAACATTTTCCAAAATAAGCTAAAAGCTATGATTTGTTTGTTTTGAGCAGTCTGATAGGTGGCTTGTGTTTCAAGAAAGTATAAGTGTAGAACTCATTTGTATAAAAAAGGAGAGGAAGGGCTGGAGTAGGGAGAGTGCTTGCTGAGCCTGTCTGAAGTTTGGGTTCAGTCTCCAGCACCTCAACAGACAGACAGGCAGGCAGGCAGACAGACAAACGGATAAATAAATATAAAAAGAAAAGAATACTATTCTCATCCTATCCATAAAGAAATTAGGGTAAGAGGGCTGGCCAAATAGCTCAGCAGACTAAAGCGCCTGCAAGCAGGCGCAGGGACTGGGGTTCAATTCCCGGGGCCTGCAGTGCTGGCTCCACCCCCGGGGTGCTCTGAGAGGGCAATTGAGGCTGGGCTAGTGATGCACACCTGTAATCCCAGTACTTGGGAGGCTGTAAATAGGAGAATCACCACAAGTCTGGTCTAGTGATGAGACCCTGAACACCCTGTAGACCCTTCCCTAAAAAAGCACAACAAGAACAACAAAAAATTAGGTAAGAGTCAAAGGTAAAGCAAAGAGTGAGATGGAGAAGAGAAAGATCTTTGACAGTGTTTCTTAACGTGTTTGTGAGTGTGTGTGTGTGTGTGTGTGTGTGCTGTTACTCAGCTTTAAAGAGGAAGGCTGGGGCACACTGGTGCACACCTGTAATACTAGGATTTGGTTGAGGCAGGAGGATCATTATGAATTATGTAGCCTGGGCTACGTAGTTCAAGACCAGCCTGCACTACAGAGGAGACCTTGTCTCAGAAAAAATAGCTTTTATCTAGAACATATACAAAATGAAAAATAGAAGCACCCCCAAGTTCAGAGACCCAAGCAATGGATATCTGAGATAAATTCTCAAATGAGGAAATACAGATGGCAAATAAATAAATACATGAAAAATGTTTAACATCATTGATCACTCGACAAATGCAAACTAAAACAACAGTGAGGGCTGGGGAGATAGCTCAGCGGTCAAGCCCCTGCCTGGCAAGCAAGTGCAAGGTCTGGAGTTCAATCTCCTGCACCACATACCTTGTTAGCCTGGACAGGCTGAGACAGGAGGTTCACTACCAGTCTGAAGTACATACTGAGATCCTGTGTCAAAAAAATAAAGTTTAGAACAACGCAAAGATTCCATCTCAGTGCAGAAAGAATGGCTATCATCAAGCAGTCAGCCAATAACAAATGCTGGAGGGGCTGTGGGGAAGAAGGAGCCCTTCTCCACTGCTGGTGGGAGTGCAGACTCGTACAAACACTGTAGAAATCAGTGTGGAGGTTCCTCAAAAAGCTAGGACTGGAAGTCCCATTCTACCTCGCTCTTCCCCTGCTGGGTATTTTTCCAGAAGAACTGGAAACATCATTCCACAGTAATATATATGCACCCACATATATTTACACCCCAATATATTTACATATATTTGTTGCAGCTAAATCTTGGAAACAACCTAGATGCCTATCAACTGAGGAATGGGTTAAAAAGATGTGTTTTTACACAATGGAGTATTACTTAGGTATAGAAAAGATCAACTTGAGGCTTTCATAGATAAGTGGAGAACATTCTCATATGTAAAATAAATCAGACCTACATGTGTAAACACTGTACTGTCACACTAGTGTAAGAACCTGAAAGAGTTAGCACAACCTGAAAGGTACAGTGCACACTGTGAAAGGGAAAGAGACACAGTTCAAGACCAGCCTGAACCACAAAGTGAGACGCTGTCTCAGCTATGACCCCGAGCTATCTCCCCAGCTCTCAGTTCAAAGGGAAGGAAAACTGGGATGAGAAAAGGACAAAAGAAAGAAAGAGACATACTTATTTATGTACACAGGATAGCTCGATAATTGTCCTGCTGATTTCTGATTGTCTATTGAAAGGTGCGGCTAATACTAAACTTTTCACCTTTTTATTTTGTTTTAAATAACTTTCTTTGACCAGTTTGGCATGCTTATATCTGGTGATCTGAACAACTAATTTGAAGACAGAAATATGCAATATAACCATCATTGTTGAATTCTTATTATTTTGTTTAGTGAAATTTTTTTTTTTTTTTTTTTTGTAGAACAGGGGATTGAACTCAGGCCCTTGCACTTGCCAGGCAGACGCTTATTCAGCTGAGCTGTCTCCCTGGCCCCTGTTTAGTGAAATTTAATATTGTTTCTAATTTTTTTTTTCTGTGGCTAATTCAGCCCGCCTTAGGGGCGGGGCTAGTGCCGCACATTCGGGGAGAGGCGGTATCAAACCATGGTCCCTCAGCTTGCCTAAGCTTTCCTAAGCAGGTGCTTTAGTCCACTAAGCTATCTCCCTGGCTCTAAATTTTAACTTTTTTTTTAAATGTATTTGGTACAGGGCCTCACTATGTAAATCATGCTTGCAGCCGTCCTCAGCCTCCTCAGCGCTGGGATTCCAGGCATGCGCCACCACGCCTGGTGTTGGCCCCCTGCTCAGTGTGCCCTGGGCGGGGCCAGCACACCTGTGGTGTGGGGGATTGGAGGCCAGTCCCTGCGCCTGCCTAAGCAGGGGCTTAGATTACTGAGCTATCTCACTGGCTCTTTTTAAACTATTTTTTATTCTCTTTAAAAAATTTAAAAATATAACTACAGAGGAAGGAAATCTTGTCTTCTGCAGCAACAGGAATGACTCTCGAGGTCGTTGTGCTAAATGACGTGGAGGCATAGATAGACAAATAGTGCATAATCTCTTATGCGTGGAACCTAGATCGAATGTATGGAAGCAGAAAGCACAACAGTTACAAGGTCACGGGGGTCTGTGGGGGGCCAGGTATATCGGTCAGAGAGCACAGCGTTTCAGAGGTAAGTTCTGAAGTCCAACCTGTAAAGGAGAAGGCGGACGCCTTTGCCGTCCCCCTCACCGAGTTCTGGACAGCAGTAGCTTCTGCAGCCTCCTGTAGACTAGGAGCCGGCACAGGCGGGAGAGCGAGTCTTTTTTTTTAAGAGAATAAAAATTTGTGGAAGAAAAAGAGAGATGATACAGAATTTCAGTAAATGAAATAACAGGAATTCAACAGTGGTTGTTACATTGCCCATTATTGTCTTCAAATTAGTTGTTTAGATGAACAGAGATCAGCATGTCAAACTGATCAAGAAAGTTATCAAAAAGGAGGAAAGAATGTAAGCGTGACCTTCTCCTTTCAGTAGGCCTGTAGAAATCAGCAGTGCATTTCCTGAAGCTCTCCTGCGTGCATCCGTACACGTTTCCTTCTCTCTTCCTTCTTTCCTGTCTATTTCTGCATGCCAGTTCTTCCTTTCCTTGAACAGCTTCCCTTTCACAGTATCGGTTGTACCTTTCAGATTTTATTTACTCTTTCAGGTTCTTACACGGAGCGTGGCAGTCGACATCTCGTCCTGCACCTGTCACTAGAACTCATAATTTAAGTCTACGTTTGAGCTTTCCAAGTGCTGACTCTACTGGGACATTTGAAAAAGCAGATCTACTTTCAATGCTAATCTTTAAAGTATTTTTAATTTGAAAAAGTAGTAGATGTCCGGGATCAAAATAACCAAGCAATGTAAGACATTAGGCACTGAGAAGCAAATCTTTCTGTTTCCTTCCCCACAGGGGACCCCTCTTGCTGGGTTCTTCTGAGTCCTTCGCATTCAGTCCTTGGAAACTGGGAGCAGGAAGGGACCTGCAGAGGACGCGCTGTTTCCTGCAGCCTGCAAGGCAGGCTCTGTCAAGGGACAGGGGAGAGGAGCAGTGGGAGTGGCCACAGGACAGCTCTGCAGGGGTGGCCTTCCCTGGGTGCTGCGACCTGTCGTGAGGCCACATGGAGAGGCCTGGAATGCTGCTTTGGGTCCGGCCCTCAAGGCACAGTTTATCTCTTCGCTGTGTCATAGCGATCAATGCATCTCTAATGACCTTCCCGAGCCTCGGATGGTGCTTCTGGTTCACCTCCCGAGTAAGCTCCTCCAGTAGACTCCTTTTAAACCCAGATTAAGGCAACAATGAGGAAGAAGGGGGGATGTGAAAGAACTGTATTTATTGATGCATGCCTTCTTTCAGTACAGTAATTACTATCATGCTTCACAGCCAAAGAATAGTAAGAGAATATGAACAAACGTGAACCATGAACTAATTCTTCTTTAAGGAGCAGAAGCAAGTTTGCCTTGTCTAACATCTGGCTGCCCACTTCATAGCTGACCGTGACCTTCCCTTGGGAAGGAGTGTGACCACCGCTGGGAAGAGCAGAATCGGCCCCCTGACCAGGGAGATGGCTCGGCGGTCTAAGTGCCTTCCTCACAAGCATGAGGAGCCGCGTTCAGTCTCCAATACCACTTGATGTGCTGGACCTGGGACCCCAGACGCACCCCACTGGACTGGCCACCAAAACTGGGTGTGGTGGCACCTGCCTGTAATTCCAGCCTAGAGAGGCCGAGACAGGAGGATCACTACGAGGCTGATGTGAACGGAGCTGGGTGTTCACTGAGTGGGCTGTTTTTGCCTTTTCTGTACACATTGATCCATTCAGTATTGGTAACTCAATGAACTGATAGCCATCAGGAATGCTTGGCATATCATTCTGGTTAGTTCCAAGTTACAGATTAGGAAACTGGGCATGAGGGCAGTGACATAATGTCCTCAAGGTCGTGCCTGTCACTTCTGAACTCTGGATCAAGGTCATCCTGCCTCCAGAACATGGGTGCTTACCTTCCGCCGTCTGCCCTCCTCACCCGTCTCACACATTGCTCCACAAACCCTGCCATGCCTTGTGTTCATTTTATCTCCATTACTTACGAGGAATGGTTTGAGCCCCTGACCTTTGCAATAACGAGATTCAGGATTCAGCTGCCCAGGAATCCACGGTCATCTTTCTGCGGTAGATTTTTGGGGAAACAGGCACTTGCTTAATGCGCATACGTGCTGCGTCCCTTTTTCTGCCTGCAACCTGGCCTCATTTCCTCAAAGGCCCTTTCCTGGGAGAGGCGCTCCTGGGGTGCCCAGCGGGTTGTTACAGCAGCGTGGGGGTGAAATGGGATTGGGATAGAAGCCATGTAAGTTTCTTTATCTTTTTTTCCTTTTTGGTGTTACTGAGGACTCAACCCAGCCAGGGCCTTGGCATTCAGCTACCTCTCCAGTCCTTTTACATTGTTGTTTTTAAATCTTGAGACAGGGTTTTGTAAAATCACTGAGTGGAGGGGGCTGGGCTCAACCTTGGGATCTTCCTGCCTCAGCTTCCCAGAGTGCTGGGATCTGAGGTGTCTGCAACTGTACCCTGCTAAATTTATTTCCTCTCAGTGGAAGGATATGTCCCAACCTTGGAGATCTTCAAAATGAAAACCATCTTGCTGTAGAATCAATGAAATGTAACAGTTGACTAAAAATTGGAGACAAAGTTGATCAGAGATAATCGTGCAGAAAAAGCCCCATTTCTTTAATTTGGAGATCTCTAGGTTATTTTAATCTCTTCAGACTCATTTTATCAGAACTATTGAAGTACTTTAGAGTTTTAGAGAAAAAGACACCTCCTTATCCTGCCAGAAATCGTTTCATAGAAGTTTAACTTTTAGTATCACAAAACCAGAAACTGTCATTTAATTAATGATCCAAAGAGTTCAAATTCTCCAAATACATTCAATGTCAATACTCTCCATATGCTCTGGAATTTATTTACTCTATAATCTTGATATTTGCTTTTTGAAAGGAGACCCTTCATTCAAAGTAAACTAACTGAACAAACAATACTGTGAGGGAATTTATTGTGTTGACAGTCACCTTTCAGGAGGTATCTGAAGTCACAAGGTGTCTCTCTCAGGGATCGATCCCCTTTATAACAATAGTGATATTAGAGTTTGAAATGTAGCCACTGCTCCCACATAAGCTGCCCTTTAATTTGCACCAAATATCACAGCATTTGTCTTGCTGTTGCTATCAATTTTCTTTTAAACACATCCTAGAATTTCCAGCACTGCCTGTGAAATCCGTACTATCTTTAATCACATGCTTCCTGCCTTTAGCAAAACCTTGTTTATTCTTTGCAATTGTTTTCAGCACCTAGGAAAAAAGCCAAGTTGTTTCTGATGGGCAGAAGAAAAGATGCCAACTTAACCATGTTTGCAACTGCTTTTTGCCATCCTACCATGCATTCTTAGGAAATAGCGAATTTTTATTTGTGCACTGGTGGCTATTGTTGCTCTTGCATTCCTCTTATTTTGTGACTAATGGTGATTGTTTTATCCCTTACCAGTTGGAAACCATGATTAATTTGTTGCTAACTGTTTTTCTGCAACCTTCAGTGTACTGTCGCCGGGGCAGAGGACTCTGCTGGCAGCCTGCACCCTCTTCATAGATCTGAGTGCAGATGGACAACTTTAGATGAAGTCCACGGTTTCATAAGAAGGAAAACAGATTATAATTTTAGTTTTTAGATGAAGAAGCAAAACAACCTTGAATAAGTGATGAATATTGATTTTTAAAAAAATTGTTTATCAAGAAGTACAGAATTGTGCATAATTGGATCTCATTTCAGATGTATCTGATGGAAATTGGCCCCACAGAACACACTTATTTCGGATCTCAAAATGTAAATGGAATGAACTTATTAAATTTTGTGTTTCCGCGATAACATTACTCCTCATGGTTGGGCAGAGTTTCCACAATTCTTATAGAAGTCATGCTTGGGATAGCATGACTGTTCATCTTGTACTGGAATCTGGAGCCACTGTTTGGTGGGGTGAAGCATGGAGGGCCTGCATGCTCTCTGCGTTCTTTTGATTTTTTTGTTTTTAATGAAAAGAGTGTATCATCCTGGACTACATTTAGTTCATGCTTTCCTGGTTGTGGTCGTTCTCTAGTGTGTCTGTCTGGTGCTGGGTCACTCGGTGCCAGCATCGTTTATTGAGTGCCTGCTGAGTCCAAGGCACCAGACTGGCATAGGAAGAGGAGCACACAATTGCTAACCTCGAGCTGTCGGCTGTGTAGCAGAAAGACAGACACATAAACAGAAAACTGAAGACAGTGTGGCCCGGCTGCTCTTGGACTGGGCTGGCTCAGCAACTCCTCAGTCACACATTTTCAACCAGCCCCGGTCACTTCTCCAGATGGCTCATTCCTCCGTTGTGTTGGATCCATCCTAATTTCATCCTGGGCTTTCAATTGACCTTACTTTGCTCCCGATGTGTCCTTGACCAGAAAGACCTCCTTAGGTCTGTCACATCCACTGCTCATGTACGTGTCACACGTTTTCCCAGAGACGTGCAGAAAGTCCTGTGCAGCCTTACAGGTGAACCGTTTGGAAATGCAGATTGGGCAGTGCAAATACTGGGCTCAGGTGAGCCCCACTTCTGAAATATGTAACACACACCACATGTTCTTGTCTAAGACTGGAACATACCTGGAGGCTATCTGTGCATGTCAGCAGTGGCTCCTTAAGGGAAATGGGCTGGTGGGGAGAAGCTTGAACTTTTTGTCTCATAATTCTATTCTCTTTGATTTTTTCTTTAATGTGTTTGATACAGGGCTTCGCCACGCAGTTCTAACTCATAGTGATCCTCCTGTTTTCAGCCTCCCCAGCCCTGGGATTACAGGTGTGTGCCACCACGCCCATACTCAGGGGCTGTCTCAGCACGCCCAGGGGTGGGACCAGCGTGGCATGTGGTTCCAGGGATTGAACCCCAGTCCCTGTGCTTGCCTAAGCAGGTGCTTAGTCTACTGAGCTATCTTTTTTTTTTTTTTTTTTTTTTTGTGGGGTTTTTTTTTTTTTTTTTTTTTTTTTTTGTGGAGTTTATTTATTTATTTATTTTTTTGGTGGAACCAGGGATTGAACTCAGGCCCTTGCGCTTGCCAGGGAAGCACTTATTCCACTGAGCCATCTCCCTGGCCCTTAACCATCTCCCTGGCCCCTCTACTGAGCTATCTTGCCGGCTCCTCTTTGATATTTTTAACTTAAAAAACTTCTTCCAGGGTTGGGAAATTGCTTAGAGGTCTAAGCCCTTGCCTGGCAAACGCAAGAACACAGCTTTGACTCCCAGTGCTGCATGCTGTGCTGGGCCTGGAACCCTGGGCTCACTGTGCTGCCCATTGAACCCGGGCATGTTGGTGCACGCCTGTAGTCCCAGTGTTGGGGAGTCTGCGTAGTGAGACCCTGTACCAAATACATAAATTTTTTAAAAAGTTAAAAATTAAAAATTTCTTCCAATGTGTGGGAAAAATAAAAGTATTGGTTCATTCTTGGCTCTGCAGAGTAATGGACCCAAGCTAAAGGAAACTAATATCTTCCTTTGATGTCTGTTCTCTCTTTTTACTCCCCCCACCCCCAGCCTCTGCACCCATCTCCTGGAAGCTGCCTGCCCTAGCACTGAGCAGACCCTTTAATGCATTAAGTTAGGCTGTGCTTTCAGAGTGTTCCTTGTGTGGCTGGAGCCCACAGGAGAATGTTCCCGTCCAGACCTGCCTCCCTAGAGAGCCTTCCCATCCTCCCTGATCTGAGTCTTGGGTCATTTAGTCTACGGGAGACTAAACTTCCCATCTGTCCCATCTGTGCCCTTCTGGACTCTGCTCTGTGCTAATCCCCCTTTGTGAGCACCCATGGGGAGCAGGTAAGCTGAGGCACCTGAAGGGGAGAAGGTGGCAGGAAGCACAGAGGATGGGAGCAGCGTATGCAGAAGCAGGGCATGACCATGGCAGGGAGACAGCCAGAGTGCCCTTAGGGCCTGTGGGATGGACAGATCTGCTGAGCTAAGGCTGGAACCTGACAGGCCTTCCCTGGAGAAGCCAGAGGGAGCTGGAACCTGAAGGAGGAGACACAGTGGTTCAGGAGAGGACTCCAGATAAGAAGTCCTGGAAAGCTCAGCAGGAGGGGAGCTAGCTAGGTGTAGATGGCCCTGAGAGGGAGGGGAACAGGGAAGAGTTTGGATGGGTAGTCGAGGTCCAGGGTGTGTATTTTGTCTCAGGAAGTTTGTGCCTCATTCAATGAGAAAGGTGATTCAATTATCACAGCGGGGCCCTATACTTGTCTTTGAGAAGGGTCGTGTCACCTGGGGCAGGGAGGGGGCTGGGCAGCATGCATCCAGGTAGTTCCTGCATGGGGCCTGGCCTCACTGCCCTGAGCTGAGGGTGGACTGCTCATTACTGGTGCGATGCATTTCCCTCAGGATAACATTTTGCCTGAAGTCGCTATTCATCTGGCACTTTCTCCTCTGGCCTCTTCCCCTCCAGCCTTCAAATGGCTCTAGAGTTTTCTTCTTTAAAAGAAGGAGAAAGGACAAACAAAACACTTCACAAAAGAGGCTCTCCAAATTGCCAAGGCAGTGCATTTGGTAAAGACAACGGGGAACTCCACTTTTGTTGTCAGTGAGTTGCAATTAGGAACTACCACACCACTTAGCAGAATGGTGAATGCTAAGGAATGGCATTGCCTAATGCAGCTGAAGACAGGCAACAAAGGGACTGTTGGTGAGGGAGTGACAACTGCACTCGCTCGCTCTGTGCAGCATCTTCTGGAAACAAACGTACCCTGGCCCCAGGGCCTGGCCCAAAGGCCCCAGATGGAAAGCAGCATTTTAGCATGGATAAATCAAGTGCAGTATATTCAGGTATCAGTAAGCTAGGCACGGTGGTGGCATGGAATCTTGCCCGCTGCTCTGGGTTTGGGAGGAGGGTAGCTTAGTGAAACCTTATCCCAAAATAAAACAAAAAGGTCTGTAGATGTAGCTCAGTGATTGAGTGGTTGCCTAGCCTGTGTGAGACTTGGGTTTGGACCCCAGTAACACACACACACACACACACACACACACACACACACACACACACACACACACACCCAGAGCAATAAGAAATGCACCACAGTGACCCTAATGATGTAAGATAGAATAAAAGAAGCCAAATGTGAGTATGTCCTGTGACCGTCAGTTCCATAAAGATTTAAAGCAGGCAAGCGTCTCTATGCTGGTAGAAATCAGGATGGCAGTCACCTGGGGAAGAAAGGGTCAGGGGCCCGGCAGGTGTGTGGCACAGGACAAGCCAGGACTGTCTGGTGTGCTCTGTGTCTTGGTCCCGGATCCATGGGTGTGTTTACCTTGTGGTAGTGCAGTGAGCTGTATGCTTGGGATTTGTGTTTTCTTCTAGATGTACATTGTATTAAAAAGGGAGCCGTCTCAGTTTTGTGTTGATGGTAAGGATAACCTAAGCATTAAACTTTCTCTCTGACCTCTTCTGAGGTCACTTCCTTTCCCTTGCCCTTCTTTCATGTTGCTACACTGAAGGATGCTGTTTCTTCATGGGTAGATGACGGTGGGTTTCCCTTGATGGATTCTTGGTTTTTCTCACCTTGGTTCTGGAGATAACATTGTTTGTGAGTTTGTTTTTCTGTTTTTTTTTTTTTTTTTGGTGGTACCAAGGATGGAACTCAGGACCTTGTTGACTTGGTTCTTCTTCTCCCTTTTAGAATGTGCTCTTTGGTTGTATAACCTGCTCACTCACCTCCTCTCCATGGATCCTGAACATTTTCTTCCTTTCTTCAATGTTTATATATTGGCAGTGAAACCTTATCCCTCTTAATTTCCTCTTAATTTTTCACATTTTTGAATTGTTTGTAATTGTTGAGGAAATACCATTTAATTTTCCAACTCAAAATATGATGAAAATATTTTTAAAAGTGCTGGCATTGCTACTCTGACTTAACTACATACTGAGCAACCAAAAATTTTTCATACTTGATTATTATACTCTGAACATTTGTACTACCAGTTTTTCTTCTCTCTCTCTCTCTCTGTCTCTCTCTCTGCTTTCTCTAGACTAATGCTTCTACATGGAGTTGTGTGATTTTTTTTGGCAAGTTGACTTAACATTTTTTGACCTTAATTTCTCCACTGGTAATGAAGAGACAACTATTTCTCTCTTCCCATGATTGTAGGAGATTTGAGTGGCATAACATCTGCAGAATGCCTGGCACAGAATAGTTGCTCACTAAATGGGTTTTAACGTCTGTCACCAAGGGTGGCAAGTCCTGCTGATTTGCACCTGGGCACCCTGAGAACTCAGCTCAGTGCGAGGCACTGTCTGCAGAGATCAGCCTGGCTTACTGACAAACACAGGAAAGCAAACAAGGCTGGGAGTGTTTGGTTTCCTCCAAACCAAGGTGACCGTGTTGCTGACAGGGACTGGGAGTGAGAGGAACACTCCATATCTTAGAGAAGCTTGTAAAATGCTTTAACAAATATATAAGAATCATATATAATTGGCACACACTTTGTTTGAATGCAAACACTGCTGTTAAAGTGGTGCTTAAAAACAGTTTGTTGGCCTTCCCTTCGTACAGGAGAAACACTTCTCTCGTTTACACTACGCACTTGCTCAGCAAACCCTTATTTATCCTATAATGCAAGTGTAATCTGCCCAACATGTCCAAATGCCCACAGCTCCGAAATTAGTGGAGTCTGAATTAATGGCATTCTAGGCAGTCTCTCCTGGAGAACCGCACACATTTGGAAATGACTCACTCTGACCGTGTCAAGAACCCTCCAGGAGAACGACCTCTTCCCTCCCCTTTTCTATCTCTTTCTGCTTCTTGCGTTTCACTTGTGGCTGTCAGAGATGGAGGAAGACAGAGCCAAACGTATATTCTTATGACATTTGAATAGGTGTTTATTGAGAAGCCACAGTTCCCCACACTCTCATAACTGTAGGCTTTACATAAGGCAGAAGCAAGATGAATCCACTACTTTACACAGGCAGGAGCACTGCGCTGGTCCCCAGGCTCACACAGTCACATATCAAGTGCAAGGTACATGACAGATATAAAAAACAGCGTAGAACAAAATAATTTAAATTATGGTTATAATCTACTGAAGGAAATACCTGTATCTTCTTATAAACACATTTATAATCTAGGGCTATAATTTAAATATATATTTTTTAAATACATAGAGATATTGAAACAAAAGCAAAATGTAACATTTAATAGGATAAACTCTGATGGGAGACAGCTACTGCTCACCGATCATGGCGGGACAGCCCCTTGCCCTAGCAGGGAAAATCAACCCATCCGTGTGCAGCCTTCTTTTTTTTTTGGCTACGTAGATAAATGAAATGATAAGCTAACAGGGCTACAGGGGTCAGCTTCTGTTTTAGTTTTAGGGGAGCAGAAAGAACCAAAAGTTGGCTGCTAGAGCCTTGCCTTTGGCTTGTCAAGGAAAACAAAGCAAATCTATGTGCTTCATTAAATTAATTTATTTATGTACTCATTAAAATAACTGGCATCCACATACATGAACAGAGAAGTTAGAGTACTCAGCACACGCACCCTCACACCCTGGTGCCACTGACACACACACACGGTACTGAGCGTGAAGCGTCATCACACTTGGCCGAGGCTGCCCAAGGGCCTCAGAGTGGACTGTGTGTTCTCCGTGAACGGCATTTAAAGAATGGTGCTCCATATTGCTTGTAAACATACAGACGGGGAAATAAGAAAATCAGTAGGTCTGAAGGTCAACTGCTAATCCTGGTACCACAGAGCTAAGATGACAACTGTATTGGTAAACATCTCAGGGGCATGGTATTGACAGAAAATTCCCGAGTGGGGTTAACTAACAGACTAAGGACATGCATTGATTACAGGACTCTGTCCCAGCGGACTCCAGGCCAGAGTGGCCTAGTCATCTTCCTCATCCTCCTCATCGCTGTCCCTCATGCTGATGCCCTGCAGGCCCCCGCCCTCGCTCACGGACGCCGTGGCCTCCTCCACAGTGAGCCGGTTCCGGATGGTCTCATAGGTCTTGCTGTTAAGTGTGGAATCCAGGACCCCTTGCAATCGGAAATCTCTGTAGGTTTTCTGAGGAGGAAAAAGATACAGCGATCAGGAAGCGCTCAGGCCTGGAAGGCACGGGAGGGCGCAAAGCAGGTGTGTGTGTGAGTGCTGACCTTGGGCTAACGCTACCCTTCCTTTGGTGCCAAGAAAAAGGCCACCATGCTCAGATCGCATTATGTACTGAAATCTGAGCCTCCCTGAATGACAGAAAATGAGAAATGGTGACAGGATAAACTGTATTAGATGAGACAAAGCAGAGAACATAAGTGTGTGTTTATTCAGTACTGCACAGGGAAATGTTCCATAATTGTTTTGGTTCTTTTTGTTTTTTTTTTTGTCTGCGTCTTTCTCTTAGGTTAATGTAACATAATATGATTGACAGTGTGAGGGGCTATAACATATAAACGATGGATCAAGTGATTGTGTTATTTGTGATTTCTGTTGCAGTCTGGTCTTTAGGATTTTGAGGCTTGTAATTGCATGAGCCGCATCCCTGTGTCTTGCTCACAAGACAGACATATGCATGTTGGTATACGAAACCTATTACAGGCAGCCACAATTACGAGAAAGATGGGGCGCTAATGCCTCATCAATATGTTGCCGGCGTGTGACTCGGATCTCATCTCCTCGGGAAAGAACTGTGTCTATTCGCAACTTTGTGCACTCAGGGAAGAAACTTGGCTCTTTTTCAAGAACAATGGTTTGGTATTACTGCACCACAAGTTCTTTGTTCCTCCGGGCGATTTCTCTCGGATTTCCTTAGGTATCCTGTTTTTTATTTTTTATTTTCCTAGAAATCACTTAGTGTTAATTGAACATGACCGGAAGCATCTGGCTGTTGTCTACTTCGTATTTTTTTTTTTTTTTTTTAAAAAGAACCCTTTCTAACTAGAACTCTTATCACACTGCATATCGTTTCAGTGACTGATCCGCTGTTTGCTTTTCCTATTGATATAGGAAACTTGACAAAGAAGCAAAAGAAAGTTCACATATTCCAGTGCCACTCCCGTCAGTGTCAAAGAGTCCTGCTCATGCAGGGGAGTGCAGCAGTCACCAGGTGGGACCCTCAGAGGCCAGCCATCGCAGTGACTGCAGAGTTCATGCTAGGTGAGTGCAGCCTGGCTTGCTGCGCCTGACACCGGGGGATTATGGGGGCTGCTGTGTGCTCCCTTTGCGCTTTATGCCCACTGTTCCTGCAGGATCACTCCTCGTCTCTCTTGTCCTCTTAAAAGTGACCTGGCCAAGGTACTCAATTAAGAGGTCATCCTAATCCTGGAGCAAGCTGCAGGCTCCTAGGTGGAGGAAGCAGCTCTGTAGCTGCTTGCACTGTCCCCACCTTGACAGGGAAAAGCAAGGTGCTGGTCAGTGGGGTAGACCAGCTGGGTCATCAGCTGAGATTTCCCAACTTCTCAGTCAGCTGTTTTTGGCAATTTTGAAAAACACAGTTGTTGCCAAGACAGGATGGGAAAACTATAGGTAGATGTGCCTGAGTATTCTGCCCTTTATTTGAATTCCAGGGTATGGCCCTGTGTGCCCTGTCTAGCTGGATCTCATTTGTGAGGGCAGGGGCCACCTCTAGCCACTTCTGATTCTTCCATCAGATCTTATGCAAGGAGGGGCTCTCCGCATCTCTACCTAGTGTTGGCTGAATGAAGATGGGCTTGCTGAGTGATGAGCAGACAGATGGACAGAGTCTTGGTCATGTGCTGTTGGGACCGAGGAGGTGCGTGCTGCTTCCCCTCTCTGTGGTGTGGCCTTCCCAAAGCACAAGCTAACACTTATGAACATGAAGAGATTCATTGGGCACCGACGTTCCCGTATCACCTCTCATGGGGCGTGTCTGGGTGTTCAGCAGAGGGTGAAGCCGAGCCTCCTCTCTGACATATTGTTTTTCTTCAATCAAATATTGCTAATTCTCAACACAAATCTGGAAATATCTGTTATGGGGAGATGATTTAAGAATATTCAAATGTTCATATTTTCATGTCTACCCAGTAAAGGCCAAACGGGAATTGCTCTCTCTATGAGCATATTTATATCCAGAAAATGTACCTAAGTGGTCGTGCGATGGCTAGTGGATTTACCCTAGGAAACTGAAATAAACATTGGAAAATTCACCCGGGTCCTTAGCTGGAGTGTGCATTTTTTTTTTTTTTTTCTTAAAGAGCTGTTCTATTCCTCTGCCTGTAACCTTTTCAAGGCAGATGCTTTGTGAGATCAAATGCGAATGACAATGATTCTCCTTAATTACACACAGCAGAAAGGTAATTGGGTTTAAGTCCGCCTGTCCGGGTGGGGGAGCACCTTCCAGGGGAGGGTGCCATCCGGGAGACCAAAAAGAGATAGAGAAAAGGGGGCGGCTGCTGTGGGGGAGATTTTGGGCAAACTGCTAACAAACAGGAATCCAGCTATGGAGATGGTTAACATATTTTAAAGGAGTTAAATTGTGCTTTGAATGGGAATTCTGCAGAGGAGGGTTTAAAAACCCTCCACCATGAGGCATCAAATGGAAACTGAAACGATCAGAAACGTATGCACCCCCTTCTGTGGTCTTATTATTTCATGTAAACCACTGAGATTTCACGCTGAAATAATTATCATTAGGCCAAGGCGCGCACAGAAGAACAGGGAAGAAAGCTACGTTCAGGGTATGTTATCTCACCTTTCTGATCCTTTACATTTGATTGTATACACGCATTGTAAGAGAAAGTACTTAAATTAACTATGAGAACAATATTGATTTGCATTCTGATAATGATCACAGGACATATTTAGAAATAGCTGGAAGTAAATATTTCCACAAAATTAATTGTGACAAAATTTTATTTAATTAAACCACGAATGAAATGGGTAATTTGTGTGATTAGCATAATGACACCAAATGCCAGCTTTTGAAAGTCTAATGCAAAGGGTATGATGGCCTTTGTGGTGCCTTTTTTTTTTTTTTTTTTTTGCAAGGCAAATAAAGTATTTTTTTTTTTTTTGGGTCTGGATAAAGGTAACAAGTTCTATTTTGCTAGTTTTCTTGGTGTGTGAGTAAGAAATGAACCCAGTGTAACAAAGTGATTGCTGAGCTTTTTTCTTGTAGGAAATTTGAGTCTAGAAATTCATGTTGCACAAGTGAACAAATGCTCTTTGTGCTACAGCTGTCCCAAGGCATGGCAACGAAGGGTATTTCAGCAGGCTATTTGCAATGAAGAATAATGATTTTGTTCTTTTACCTTTACCATCCTAATTAGTGTTTTCAACTGATATATGTGCAGCTGCAAGTCCATCCGGTCCGTCAGCCACGTACAGATGACATTCATGGAGCTGTTGTACCATTGCTGAAAAAGAGACAAGAGTTCTCCAGCCAGCACATCATGAGTCTAAAGAGGGCCAGGAGGGACCAGGCCCTGGCTGAGCAACCCCTCTGTTCCAGGGAAAACAAGAACGTTTAATGAGAGCTTGAGAGGACAGAGATCAGGAACATTGATTTACACAAAAGCACAAGGTGCTGCTGGATTAGTCCAGATGACAGCGGTCTGGACTTGGCTTCGAACACCTCTCCTCTAGACCCTTTGACACAATCCATTCCCAGAGACCATCTTTAGCTCTGCTGTGTCTTTCTGTAATTGGCTAGTGGCACTCAATTGTGATTCCTGGCGGTGCTCATTGCTTAGTGCCATTGGCTCCTGTGCCCAGACAACCTCCTAGAGGCACCCATCTAATTCTAAGTGACGAATGGCCATTGCCGCTTACCTCTTCAAAGCCCTGGGCCCTTGTCTACTACATGCGATTCTGGGAGCCTGGGGAATGGAGGGGCAGGCTGTCCTTCACGTACCCAACTGGAATGCTCCCTATGAAGGCAATGTGTGAGGATTTCACCGAAGGGGCCAAACTGTACTCTGGGTGGCTTCTGTGCCCTTATATTGGTTGTGCAATCTGTTTTAATGCTAACACCAAAAATTATTATTATAAGAGCTGAGAGAGAAAGAGAGAGAGAGAGGGAACCATCTACAAATGAGCTCATTTCAAGCTGTTGAAATCATACTTCCCCTTAAGGGGGTTAAATTTTGCTTCATGTCTGTGAAAAATGCTTGAAGCGGTGTCACTTTAGACTGCCACCCCTGTGGCGCAGGAAGTCTCTGGTGCAGTATAATTTTGCAGTGCTGCTCATATATTCATAAATCTCACTCATAGACATATGAACAGTGTTATGAAGTGTCAGCATAGAAAAAAATCTCATCTTTTAAACTTCTCCAGGTTTCCTTACGCTCTGCTGTGTGTACCAAACAATTTACAAATAAAATGCAAAGGTGTAGATGGACCTACTTTTTTTTTTTTTATTTATAGGGCACCTCTATGAACTATACACAGAAAAGATGTAAAAAAAAAAAAGAGTGGTTAGAGAACTGAGATGATGGGCACACTCACACTAACCAGTACACACATGCACACACACACACACATCACACACCAGTGGGGATTCGAAAAGCATAAATAAAAACATGTTTCTGATGGTAGCTCCACCCTTTCTCACCTAAAGATCATCCAAAATCAGTTTATGCCTAACACTCACAGTTTTTCTGAAGCCTTGTTTCTGACTTAATTTCTTTAAAGAAATTAATTTGCTTTTCTACTTGCAAGGTAGAACTGCCAAGTTTCACCTTGCAAGAAACGACAGTCTCAGCCATGGCGTGCACGAGCCCTCCTTGCAATCTTCCCTGTGGAGGCTCCTTCCCCGGCAGAGCCAAGTGCGGCTCTCCCGGGAGCCAGCCGCAGCAGAGCCCGCACCACCCCAGTGGAGGCAGCGCTGCAGCCTCACAGCCAGCTTCTGCTCTTTTAAAGATCATAGAGGCGAAACTGTTGGGTTTTGGAGCCTTCTGTCCCTCTCCAGGGAGCGGGTGGCCAGGGAGTGGGGCGGTGGTGGGAGATAATCTTCTAGCGATGTGGAGATCTCGCCATGCAGGGAAGGGATTTCGAGGGTCAAGCTGCTTGAGGCATGGACAGGTTTTCCCCTCTAGGGGTGAGAATATTTTCCTGAAACTTTTTTTTTTGGGTAGTGGTTGTTGATGGGAGGTGTTTTTGGCACCTCCTGCCATGGGATTCTGGAACATTTGCTGCAATCTCATCTGGGTGGATGAAGAGCACCCGGGGAGAGGACTGTCCCTGGGGCGCCGGCCTTCCATGGTACCTGAGAGCTCTTCTGCACTCATTCAGGGCCTCATGTTTCACTTTTCCTGGCCGCATGTGACATGGAAGCTCAGGGCTCGAAATTGATTTTAAGAACCCAGAGCAACTTCAAGCTCCCTTGCCCCTGGCATCCTGGGGTTGGAGGGTGGCCTTCAAGCAATCCTGTGACCTTCTGGCCATCCCTTACACTCCAGGCCTCATGATGAGTACATCCCAGGGGCACAAAAGAGGAGTGTGGCACTCTGGCTCCTAGGCAGAGGTGGCATTTTGCTTTGGCTGTGACAACAGGCAAACCGGCGCTGGCTTCCAGCACTGCCAACAAGCCTTGCGCAACATGCCTTTTTCTCTTTGCTGAGAGACGTGCCACCTTTCAGGAAAAAAATTAGCACCCCCTCATTTCATGTAGGCAGTTTCCATACTCGTAAGTGGATTTTCAATAGTCAAATAATATAATAAAAGTACAAACCAAAAGGTAGCGCACTGTCAGCAGGCCTGCTGTGCTGCCGAGGGAAGGGACCTGGGATGTGTGCACAGCCAGGCCTCCTGCGCCCTGCCCTGCAGATTTCCACCCCAGGAGAGCGAGAGCGCCCTGGAACATCCATGCTTTTCCTCCTGGATCGCACATCTAGCAAAGGAAGTGTAAAAATGTATGATGCCCCATTGGCTACGCATTGAAAGAGGCAAAAGGGAGTCGGTCGCTCCTTTCCAAACCTTATGCTCAGTAGATGAAATTGGAGGCACTTTTGGATGCTGCACAGCGCTAACTTGGTTTTCCAGAAAGGCGCTTAAAGGCGGGCGTTTGGATGTCGGAGGAAGCAGGAGGCGCTGCCTTCTAGAGCTTGAAAGTGTTAGAGGTGGAAGGCTTCCTCCATCTCACCCCTGGCAGAGGAGGAAGCAAAGCCTCAGAGAGGCGGCCTGCCCACGCTCACACAGACAGTGGTTCTAAGGCGGCGGCCACTGGAGAGGGACAACTCGGCAGCCCACGGGCACCTAAGCTGGCACAGCTGTGTGCCGGCCTACAGAGCTGATCCTGGGCCTCGTTTCTGCTTCATATCCAGGCACCGCAGAGTGAGCTGCAAAGGGCCGCAGCGGAGGCCTCTCTCCCCTGGGAAGCCAGCCAGCCACTGCTGTGGATGGCATGCACACGGCGGGTGGGTCCTCCTCCTCCTCCAGGGGCCTGGGGTGGTTATTAGGCAGGTCTGTTGCACTTAGGGTCCATGCTCATGCAGCAGATTTGTTATGGTTCTTCAAAAGAGGAAATTCATAAAACATTTTGCTTTGTCTTGGGTTTAGATATGCTCTTTCGCGAGGTATCCTGACACCTGGGCAGCAAATGTCCTCTTAATCTGCGGAAACCTGAATCAAAAGCTCACCACACATACTAAATATAACCACCGCTCTTTGGCTGCCTTCCCTAAATTCAGGAATATGAATTTGGGACTTCCTAAGTAAGATTATTTAATCTGAAAAAAACACAAGAAAAAGAAAACTCAAAGGTGCCTGGTTCCTTTTAAACATATCCCCAGAGGATGACATTGTAGACACTTCGTTTTGGAACCCAAAGGGACACCTATCATGCCCATGACCTGTACATAGATTTGGGGGCTCTGGGAAGTTGGGAACTGTTCTATTAGCCACAAACTGGATCGGAGAGATCCATTTAACAGGAGACTCACTAAACACTTCACTCTTCTTCCCTTCTTTCTGCTATGTTAACAGCACAAGCTCTACCACACAGCAGTGTCTGTGATCTTGCATGCGTTACTTACAGTCTCAGAAGACTCAGATTCCTGGAGAAAATAGGAGCTGGTCATCTGATGAAGAAAATGCTGCTGGAGCACCCCCTAGAAGAGCTTGGCATGGGGGTACGGCTACACCCTGGGCTGCCTGCCTCTTCCACCCCCCACCTCCTCCACCACCATCTCACTATCACTCAGTTCTTCTGCCTCTCAAAGAGATTTTAGAAAGGAAGAAAACAGACCAAGTAGCCAGGGAAAACCATGTGGGGTGGGGGAAATAACTTCCACTGGAATATCTCTGGGACTGTATGCAGGACCATTATATAAAACATGAATTCTTTGCAATGAGATTCCTTTGGGTGGTTATTTTATTTTAGGTCATTCCACAGATGTGTGCGACTCTCCTGGGTGCGTATAACTCATTTAAGCAATACTAGATCGAAGTCTTGGCTCAACAGAAATTAGACAAAGAATGAGGGATTTCTCAAACTCTGGGGGAGATGGCAAACTTCAGCCTGAGTTGGCTACTGAGTAGGCGGATACCCTGGAGCAAACTGCTTAACTCCAACCTTCATTCTCCTCTTGGGGCTAATGCCAGGGCCTACATCATAGGATTACTGTGAGCACTGAAAGAGAACAGTCATATGAAGTGTGAAGGAGCACACCGGGCACATAGTAAGTGCTCAATAAAAAATTAGCCACTGCCACTGCTTGGAGAAACAGCAGCTACACCTTCAGGTTACACTGCAGACAAATTTTCTCAGTCTGTTCCTTGTAGAAGCTTAGGTACCTGCTATGTAGATAGGATGATGTCACATGCTCTTCCCTCAAATGGACCGCTTCATGCAGGGTGGTCCTAACACACATAATGTGTCTGTGATGTCAGGGCCCCTTCTGCCATGACTATGGAGGGACAGCAAGGCAGAGCATAAAAGAGCAAAACTGAATGCCAGCTGTAAGATTTTGATGGGTCATCAACTTTTTGCATCATTTTTAAAAAAATATTGTTTCTAGGTATTATCTTATGTTTTTTGACTCCCTCATAAGCTTTGTAATCAATAAATAACTTGTGTTTGTCTTTCTAGTCCTTGCCTAGGAGTCACTGAAAACTCTCTCTCTTGGAAATAAGCAGGACCAGACATAAGAGGATTAATTAACACTTCCCTGGACCCTTCAGGGTCCACAGAAGATGGGCTCTTACTTGGATCTGGGCAATTCCTATCTGCAAAATAGAGTGCAGTTAAGATGACGCTGGAGTGGTTATAACTTCTGCCATGACAGCCACCACCATGTAGTGTTAGTTCTTTTGGGAGCGGGGATGGAGGCTCATGGGTCTTGCGTCCGGCCTTGAACTTGCCAACCTCCAGCCTAAGCCTCCCAAGGAGCTTAGATTGCAGGTGCACAACATCATGCCTTGCTTATGCCTTAATTCTTGACTTCAACACCATGATATAAATTTATGTCCTTAAGAAACATTGTTATTAATGGGATATTTGTTTTCAGAATGGATCACGTTGCAAATGAATGGCAACAGAAACAAGGAATACAGACTAAAAAGACTAAAAATCACAAACCATTCACTGTGTTTCCATGTATGTGTATCACAAAGGTAATTTATCTCCTTAACTTATGCCAACCCTGTCAGAACAGACCACTCTATGAGATGCAGAATGATCCCACTGAACCTGAGACTTTTCAACAAAGTACCACCTTGTACAGGATTCATGATAAACTGCCCTACACGTGCACATGCACAAGGGTGCGCACAATTGGTAACGATAGTCACTGAACACTGATCTCTTACAATGGGCGGGGCCTGCACAATACACACTAGCAAGCATGTTTAATTCACTGCATCATGGACCTCTTCAGAAGTTGACAACATAAGCCTGCTTCATAGAAGAGAAAAAAGGGCCCGCAACTAGTAAACATGGGGACAAATTTGAATTTGGTTCTTTACCATAAAATCTGTGCAAGCTGAGTTTGAGTGCAAGTTGTTCGCACTCAGCACAGTACCTGAATATGCCAGGAACTGGTCGTACAAAAGCAGCCCCTTGTCCTAGACATCCTCCCAGTAAACTTCACACGTTTGAAGTTCTCCAAGGAGTAGAATGATCCCGTTGAACCTGAATCCAGGCTTGACTTGGAGTACAAAAAAAATCTACATTTTATGACCTTATAAAGTGGCTAAGCAGAGTGTGGAAACTCTGGGGCATTCCCACATGAAAACACTCGATGACTCTAAAGAGTTGCTGGAGGAGAGACAATTGCATTGTTTTCTTTTCTTTGGCTGTGCTAGGGCCTCATACAACAGGCTAGACGAGTACCCTGTCGCCGAGCTACACACCGCGCCCCTTCTTTTATTCTGAGACAAGGTCTCAGTAAGTGGCTAGGTGGGCCTCAATTGGGACCCTTCCTCCTCAGCAACCTTGAGTAGGGGAATTAGAGGTGTGAGTCACCATACTCTGCTTCTTAAAAAGGACATGACTATCAAAACTCAGATAGACATGACATATCCCATTTTTTTAGTCAGAATTAACAATTTTCTTCTCCTCTATTATCCTACCTACTCTTCTTGTTGTACATTGGTAACTCTACCATTGTCAGTGATAGAAATTTCTCACTGTGAGTAGATTATTTAGAAAGAAAAACAACTAGAAAAACTGCCTTTGCCACAGTGGGATTGAGTTTTGGAGAAAGAAAAGTTGTAACTTTGACCAAAATTTAGTACTGATACATCAGACATAATAAGCTATAAACTTTGCAGCAACAAGGGCAAAGAGGGTAGTAGGGCTTTTCACATCAGAGAAAAAGTTTGTCTTGCAGAATTAAAGGCATCACCAGGAAGAGTTAGGCCAAATTTTAAGTAAAGTCATAAATGCAATGAAAATAGTCCAGGGGAAAACTCAGCTCTTCCTGTCTTGCCTACTTCTCTAAACAAAGTTTGTGTTGACATCTACATGCATGTGGCAGAATGTAATTTTTAGCAAGACACATGCACGCATGCTCACACGTGCACACACACACACACACACACACACGCACACATGCATATTGACCCACCCACACCTATATCCAAGAATATTTAGCCCAATATCAGATACTCTTTAGCAACTTAAGGTATTTGGTCCAAGGACTGATAAATACACCATGCACAAATATACAACTTCACACACTTTCACTGAATAAAAATTCTGTTGACTTTAGTCTTTTTTGAGTGATAGCTTAAGCTCACTAGGAACTACATATATACAGTGTCAGGGTTGCTTCATCTCTAGATAGGCATTTCTTTTGAAATTGGCATTTTCAAGACATATATGCCCGGAAGGCAAAGCATAAAGTGCTTGAGGAGTTCAGAGCTGAACTCTAAGCAGTGCTAGAGTTGAATATTACCACCCATAGATTCACAGATGAGGAAACTGGTCTAGTAGCTAGGCAACAGACAGAGCAGAACTCAAAAGTCTGTGTGGCAGTAAGACCTCACGGCTAAGAGAACTTTTGTGCCTCAGTCTCTTCATCCAGGGAATGGGGATAATACCTTTTTTAGGGTTGTTGTTGGAGGCTTAACATGTACAGTGCCAGGCACATACAGTGATAAATGTTAGCTGCTATTCTGTGAGCCAAGCTATCTCACTTTGCTTCCCAAATAAGAAATCAGATTGCCCTAAATGTGCATTACCCAGAGTTGCAGGAAACTTTGTGAGCTGCCAAACTGATAATTTGGTAACTGTGGTAATTAATTGCATTTTAGGCTGGCGAACTTGTATCTTTTCTCTGGAAAGTACCCTTTCTCCAACTCAACCCTGCCACATGTCAGAGCAGCTGGTTTGGATGAATATATGATACTTTGCTCATTGGCACAGAATCAAAGGGGAAAATAAAATACCTGGGCCACACCCACCTGGCTAAGCTCTTCACTTTGTTTTTGGTGACAAGTTATTAGATGGAAAAAAGATTCTCACCACCTATTTAATCAGTGCATTGAAACACTATAATAAATTATTCTGCATTGAGAGCTATCAATGCATGCTTCTTCCTTACAAGTTTGATAACTTAGAAGCCATGGAGAGCACAACCTAGTTGCTTTGCATTTCTCCCAAAGTACCCCATTTTGTAAGCTAACCCACAATCCCATTGCCCTATGGGTCCCTCAGGGCCAATGACCACTAGGGATCTAGCTGGATTCAGAGGGGACAGAAAGGGTACTTTCCAGGTAGCCTGTGCAGGCTGCTCTGTTAGGCAGGCCAATCTCTGACTGCTCCACGGTCCTCCTAGCGAGCCTCAGGATCAGTGGACAGGCCAAGGCCTGACACACGTTTTCTGTGGCATCACATCACCTGAACGCTCACAGAGGCGGAGGAGCCCCTAACGCACTCACTGCTGGAGTCTCAATGTTTTGGGAAGCTAAACTAGATAGAAATATTATAGGCAGTCTAACTGGCCAGGACCTCGAAGGTCATCCAGAAGACAGGACACCTTACAACTGTGGGAGGGACGGGTGCTCCCCCCTGTGGGCCAGACCCAAAGACCAAAGATCGAAAAAAATGTTTACCTCCCTAAAGATCAGCGTCCAGGATTGATCATCACTTTGAGGAAGCCAGGAAGAGCCACTAATCTGACTTCAATCAGCTACCAGAAAAACTCCTGTTCTGTATTTGTGCCTGCTTGCTGTGTGACCCGTTTCCCCATTTGGCCCTGGACTTAATCAATTTTATCTGAGCAATGGTGCTTGTAATCTCTTTGGTTGACCATAGTTTTGTCCCACCTCATGCCCATGTAAGTGAGTTCCCATGGTCTCCACCTTAGGCCCACCTCACCACCTGGTTTCACTCTCTAAAATCCCTGGAAGAGACAACTTCCCAGAGACAACCCTACAGAACTCCCCTGTGTCCCAGAAAGAAAGAAAGAAGCTTTTTTTCCCCAATAAATATTAACCTCCATTTGTTCCTAACATTGTTTGGTTTTAGAGCACACGAACTTGTCCCAGATAACTTTCAGGATAGGAGAGTCATCTCCTCCTCTCATCAATAAGGACCACAGTGCATAACAGACTTTGAGAAATGGGAAGAAAATGTTCAGAGGGGAAGGGAACAAGGGAGTGGGGAGTGGGAAGGAAGGGAACAAAAGAATAGAGGGAAGAAGTGGAAACAAAGCTTTTGTCATAGGGGCAGCCAAGTAGCTCAGCAGATTAAAGTGCCTTGCCAGCAGGTACAGGGGCCAGGGATTCCGTCCCCAGGCCTGCTGTGCCGGCCCCACCCCCGCGGCACACTGAGAGCAATTGAGACTGGATGTGGTGGCGTGCACCTGTAATGCCAGCTCTTGGGTGGCTGTAAGTAGGTAGATCGCTATGAATCTGCTCTGGTAGTGAGACCTTGAACACGCTGTAGAACCTTCCCTAAAAAAGAAAAAGCTTTTGTAGATAAGAGAGGAAGAGGACAGGAGGGAAGGGGAGTGTGAAAAGCAGCAGCAGCAAGATCTACGATGCGCAGGTCACTTCCCTGGGGTGAGCATGAGCGCTGTGTGTATCCAAAATGTACCAAGCCCCCAGAGACAACAACAAAAACCTGCTTCCTAAAAGACAAAAACAAGAGCTGTCCCTAAAGATGGGCATCTCCCAGCATAGCTTCAGAATGCTCAGCCAAACGCACAACGCCACAACTCACCCTGAAGCCAGAGGCATGAGGTGCCCCAAAGGTCCTGCTTAGCTGAATATGGTGTTTCCCCCACGTTGTGATTCTTTGGATGCCTCAAAGTCCATCTCACTGAAAAGCCCAGAGGCAGAGGTGGCTCTTCGAGGTGGCCAGATCCCCAGGGCTTGTGACAGAGGAGGCTGAGCAGCCTCATTATGACCTTGCTTTGGGGGCTGGGGAGGTAGCTCAGTGGCATAAGTGCCTGCCTGGTAAGTGTAAGGCCCCAAATTTGATCTCCAGCAGCGCATGCTATGCTGCCCTCATGCCCTGCTTGTGCTGTGCTGGTCTGGAATCAGGTGTGGCAGTGCATGCCTGTATCCCAGTGCTGGGGATGCTGAGACAGGAGGATCACTGCGAGTCCAAGCTGCATAGTGAGACCCTGTACCAAATACATACATTAAAAAAAAAAATCTCTTGGTTTGAGAGACCCATGACCTACAACCCGGAACTGAGGGCATCTAGATACCCTTTTGCCTTTAGTCTCTGCTCATAAGAGAAAGACAATGTATTTTAAAAAGCAGATTTAAATTGTTACTGCTTAACATTTGGGTTGTATATGAAATTTAGCAGTACATTATTTGTTTATCCCCTCAACAGGGCCTGAGGAAGAACCTCAATTGTCTTTTGTTAAAATAAGTGTCTATCTACTCAAGCATCTATCTGTTTCAAGTCTTTCAGCCTGAAGTGTAGAGAAATACCTAGCGGAGATGAATTCTTCAGCACCACAATTTCTTGTGCCCGATCAGATGAGAAACCCCGAGCTGGACTCCTGGTGGAACGCATAGCAGCCTGCTAACCAACTACCCATGCTCAGTCATATCAATCTTAATTGCTTATGAGAACATAAGGAGAGGTTCGAGTGTTGAAGGGTCTTTCCAAAGAGCACACCAGCAGGAGTGTACTCCGAAGCCTAGCTTCTGTGGGTCACATGGGGGTTTCTGGAAGCACAACACATGTCATTTAAGACATGGTCTTATTAACCTGTTGGCTGTTTCAGAAAACCACATAAGCTAGCCAAAGTCAGGCTGTATGAAAACCCAGCAAGTCACAAAACTCTCTTTTTTTCTGTAGCAACCGTGCCTCGGTGGGACAGGCTGTCACTGCATGGGGCGCAATGACTGACTTCACGACAGGGACGCCCAAGGTGGAAAAGCTGGGCCCACGCATTATTCCCAGACACCCATTATTCCCTCTACACTCCAATGGAAGGACCATTCCTGTCCCCATTTCCACCCCCTAAGTGCCCACACAGAAAGATGGGCAAAAAAACACCTCTGGGCAGGCGCAGATGCTCAGAGACTGACAGCAGGACTTCAAAGAAGCATCTGTACACCTACGTGCAGCAGCACTGCGTTCACTGGGCAGAAGCAACCTAACTCCATCAGGGGCATAAACGCGGTACATGCAATGCAGCACTACCCAAGCTTTCAAAGTAAGGAAACCCTGCCAGATGCCACAACAATGGCCCTTTAGGACATTATGCAAAGGAAAATAATCTGGATGCTGAAAGACAGGCAGATCTCACTTTCACTTACATGAAGTGTCTAGAGTAGTCAAACTCACATAAACAGAAAGTGGAATGGGGGTTGGCAAGGGCTAATGAGGAAAGGAACTTGTAGCTTGACAGATAGTTTCAGTTTTGCAAGATGAAAATATGTTCTAAAGATTGGTTGTGTGGCTATCTACTTAACACTGTGGAACATTCCAAAATGTTTAAGATGGGATATTTTGTTACATTTGTAAACCATAGTCCAAAAAAGAAAAGAAGAAAAGAGAGAAAGAGAGAGACAGAGAGAGAGAGAGACAGAGAGACAGAGAGGGAGAGAGAGCCAGCAAGCAAGAGAGAGACAGAGAGACAGAGAGCAAGAGACAGAGAGAGAGAGAGAGAGAGATGGGAAATAAAAACCAGTTCTCCTACTGAAAAGGAAACTTTGCTCAAGAATGTTTAGCAATGTACATATTCTAATCCGGAATGCCTAGCCATGCTTTACAAAAAGAAAAATAAAGTTCTCTGTAAGATGCACTGAGGCATTTCGTTTAATCCCAGGATTGAAACTGTTTCTCAAGGTCGAGTGTTGAGACTGGGAAGAACAAAGAACAAATCTGGTAGCATTTGCTCAGTCACTTATTGGATTTATTTAAAACATACCACGGGGCCAACATTTCTAAATCTGTGAAACAATTCAATGGAGCCCAGAGACGAGAACTGAGAATCCTCATAATGCATCAAATCCAAACAACAGAAAAAAGACCCCTTTTTCTGTACGGCACACTGCCCTACTCTGTGCTCTGAGTTCCGTGTCCCCAGGCTGACCCCTGCACCCCCAATTTCCAAGCATGGAGTCTGATTGAGAGGACCCGTCCAGAACCACTACCCCCACTGTAGACCTAGTAGGGTTTGGAATGTGTGTTCAGGAAGCCCTTATTTTAGGAAACAATTAAGTAGAATTAGGCTAATAATGTGAGGCAGTCAAAGCTTTTGCCCTTTGCTGAGAAATAACTCCTATGTGGAACCGTTATATTTATAAAAATTATGTATTTCTTAAATGCCTCGAAATGATCTTTGCACCAGTCTTGGCAATTAACACCGTCCTACTGCAGAGCACTTACTCCCCCGGCTAGGGAGGCTTAATTCCCACATTCACTTCACCAATGTCTTCTTTCAGGGAAAATACAGCATGTGGCTTTGGGCTGGAAACAGAAATTCTGCAGGCAGGAATTTTGCAGGAGGCTTACTTAATTCCCTTGTCTCCTTAGAGGATGGCAAGGTGGGAAGGATGGGCTCTGTAGCCCGGCCAGGCCAGAGTGGGGGTCATGCCAAGGTTCTTCTCAAACTCACCTGTCCTTGACCCCCAGGAGGGTGCAAAGGTCTTTCTTCAAGTGGCCTGAGCCTGTGCACTGGACAGACGGGGCTGTCCCCAGAGCACCTCTTTCCCACAGCTGCCATGAATGGGCCTTCTGGGCCACTAACAGGAGACACCCCAGCTCCCAGCCTGGGCACGAAGTGACTACTGGGCAAAAAGGGGACACAGACCCTTGGCTGATGCTTTGTCTCCTTGACAACACCCAGCCAGTGGCCCAAGGAACAGACTTAATTTCTTTTCTTTTTCTGCCCACCCTCCTCGCCTTGTACTTCTTTCTTCCCGCTCTCTCTAGACGCAAAGGCATAACATCCAACATAAAGTTGCCGAAATAGCAATCTTGTCTCTGAATATATAAATTGCAAAAATTGATATGAATAAATCTGCAAGTAGCACACTGATTGTGGCACATTTTATCAAAAAACGGCGTTGGGCTGCTCGGTGGCTGTGGAGGGGGGTGGTGTCATTACACATACAGAAAAACATCTGCAAACTCCCAGTGTCTTTACTTAGAACCGAATGGAGGCATGACCTCCTGTTCCTTGCCATGAACTCTGAGTTCACACTCATATTTTACATGTTACAGGAAGCCACAGCTCGCCCCAGGGGTGCTGCAAACAGACACGCAGAAGCCAGATGTAGCCCCCGCTCCCTAATGCACCTGAAGGGGCCGGCAGCTCCACATTCAAAAGCTGACATGCTCGTAGCTTAAGGTCACTTCAGATTTTGTAAAGAGGAGGACAAAACCAGGAATGCTTCTAGGGCTGGGCTGTCAGCGGGGAGGCAGAGGGATTACAAGAAACCTGTGACTCTGCCTCTTTCTGCCTTTGCTGGTAGTTTTTTTGTGTGTGAACAAGAGCCATACAACAGATTGAGCCTCGTAGAAAGGCCTGAGACTGTGCAAGGGCTTCCCGCTGGGCCTCAGCTGTGCTTGCAATTAGCAATAGGCATGGAGTGATTATTGTTGGGGTAGCGGATGGCGATGCGAAGTGACAAGTTTTATGGGGGAAGTTGGGAGTGGGGGTGCTCTGCAAGTTTTCTTTCCTTTTCCTCCCTTTTTTCTTGTTCTGCAACCCCCCTCCCGAAAACAAACAAAAACCCTCCCTCAAACACAAAGTAAAACAAAACAAACAAAAAAAAAAAATACAGAACAATTTTTCCTTGAGAGACTGCAACTTCTCATTTTGGTGAAAGCTAATTTTCTCTCCCTCTCATCATTCAAAGGAGCCTTAACAAAATTGTTGAACGAATATTTTTTGCAGGGCTTTAGAATGCAGGTTTTCTAGGTCAGGGCTTCCTCGTCGCCCTATTTAATGTCAGAAATGCCCATTTGTCTCAAATTAGCAGAGAGCTCGGAGTGGAGGGCAGGAGATTAAGCATACAAAATTACTCAGCAGGTGACAGTGGGGTGGATTTGGGGGTTGAGAAGTCTTTAAAACTGACTATAAGACATTATATACTTCTGACAAAAGAACATAGTAATCCTACCTGCTTGCTTTAACCACTGTTGTTTGCCTATTATTATGTGCTTTAGTGCTCATGAGAGCAAAACTATTGCTGATACTACTCAATTACCATAGTAACTCACACCAGTGACCTCTTATCGCATGGCTCCCAGCCCAGCTGAGCCAAGCCAAAGAGTGGGTGTCTTTTTATTTACTTAAGCCATGACATATAGGTGGACTGCAGCACCCAGAATAGGAGTGATTCTTCTCTTTGTCTACGATAGGGACCTGCTTTGAAGTGGTAAGCACCTTTTGAAACCAAGGTGGTTCTGAAGCTCATGGATTTAGGCCACGATGCCTTCAGAAATGGGATGAATCGACAATGTAACAACAACCAAAGAAGACGACGTGGACATCAAAGGCCAGCAGCCTGCCAGCTGTAGGGGGAGCCGAGTTCGCTACACTCAGGACTCCAGTCCTGGACTTCAGAGTTAGGGGAGCCTTGGGGCGGGCTTCTGCAGGTCGATCAGGCCAATGGGGCTAAGTGCACACAGGACCAGATGACCCTCATGTAAGTTTGGAAAGGAAAACAAAATCACAGCACAGCTTTGGAAGCTTGGCTGTTTTCGCAGGCTGTGCACGGTTATGAGCATACACAAATGCGTGCAGTGTGCCCTGTCTAAATATTACTGGGGGCTCTGGCTTGCTACACAACTCGAGTAAAATTAAATGCTCAGAAAGCCCTATACTAAGGAGTTCCATTTAATTTTGTGTTTTTCGCAATGTATGTAACTGAGTAGCCATGTTGTACGAGCCAATTATTAATATTTCTTGGAGGATTCATGTTACCATACACTCATTTTGGAAAGAGGTTTTATAGTTGCATTCCTGGTAACAAATAGCAAAACAAAAATAATGATGGCAAATGTCTGTGATGCGCCCGGGACTCCTGTAAAGTTTACGTGAGTGAAGTTCACTGAGCTCTCCTAGCCACCTCGAGGATTGGTGGCTTTTAAAGTTCCAACTTATTTTCTCTAACATAGAATATTTGTATGCATTCATTCTCTATGAAAAAGAAGAAAAGATTGGGCTGGGGGAGCTAGTGCTGTGGCTTAAGTGCCTGCCTGGCAGACACCAGAGCCTGGGTTAGATCCCTGGTACTGCATGCTGTGCCAGCTGGTGGCGAGCCATCCTTTATCCTCCAAAGTGGGTGTGGTGGGGAACGCCTGTAATCCCAGCACTGGGGAGGCTGAGACAGGCGGGCCACTGTCAGTCCGTGCTGTGTAGTGAGACCTTGTACCAAGTACATAAATAATTAATTAAAAAATTTTTTAAAAGAACAGGCTGTATAGTAAGCCATCTATAATAAATTGACTTTCAGTTTGTGCTCTATTTTTCCTACACTGGACCCTTCAACACTCTAAAAGACCACAATTTCCCTATAAAGCTAATTGTTTCTATGACTCCATGTCCTACTTCACATCAAGCTAAACAACAAGCGAGGCAAACTCTGTCAACACTGTTCCCGTTTTGAACTTGAGACACCCAGGTGTGGACCATACTGCTGCCTTCTCTCTTTGGATTAGACCCCAAAGCCCTGCTGTCCTGAAGGTCAGATGCCAAGGAAGACAGCAGAGTGAGATCTGTGCTTACCTGTCTGCAACATGACTTCTGAGACTGCGGAGCGTGTAAGTAATCGAATAGAAATGGAACTGGTGATCAAACTGTGAACCAAACAATGGAGCATCTCCTGGTCCTGAGTTCCATCCCCCATACAAAAAAAAATAGAGCCTATGCCCGCCCCAGCTGCCTGGCTGTCCTCTACCCATCACAGCAAAAGCAGGGCACACCTGTCTGTGAGTCCTGTTCCAGAGATAAGTTTCTAGCAAACCCGAGGCCAGCACCTCAAGTCTGGTGGGCAAGCCAGGGGACTGTGATAGTGACAGGAAGAGCTCTTCTCTCATGTACCTTAAATTTCTCCGATCAGACTGTTTTTCTCCCGAAGAGACATTACATAATGAGAGCCATGTGATTGTGCCCCAATCAGCTTCTGGCCAGGCCTTGTCTACCACCTGGGTCTCTAGGGGCAGGTGCGCAGTTTGGGCATTAACAAACTGACCACTGTTAACAATACCTTTTTCCAGGCCTATTTTTCTCTGGATATGTTGGGGATTTAGTCATAGGCCTCCCTGTGCACTGAGAAAATGGACCCCCCTGCCCTTAGCCTCTGGCCTCTCAAAGCAACCTACTGTTCGAGAAAATGCTTAGTTACAATCAGCACTTGTGCTTCCAATCCATCTCCAGCACTTCAGGCTCAGTGATGTCAAAGACAAAATTCTCATTTTGGTGGCATATCCTACCGCTATTATCCATGCCAAAGTGGGAATAATTGATCTGAAAGATGCCTTTTGACATCCACACAAGGAGCTAAGAGGTAGGAGAAAGATTCAGTGCAGGAACCGAATTCTGAGTGCTCACGAACGGCACCTGCTCACTCCCCTGGTCGCTTCATAGGTACGGGAACTGCATTTAGAGTTAACTGCATTAATTCACAAGCAGATTGACGTAAGCAACTGAAAAGGAAATTTGCATACCATATAGAAATGATTATAAAAATCATACTCTAAAATAAGGAGTGCAGCTCTTGTACAGAACGGAAAGATAAAGCGGAGTGCCAACTTTGTCTTCTTAAAACAGGGTTGGTTAATCACATTAGGGCTAATTTCATAATGTGCACGCATTAAACTTTCTGTAGTCATGAATCATGAGCGTTTTGGGAACCAAAGCCAAAGTTCTCACCTAGGAAAATTCACACTGGCTTTAGGAGTTGTTTTTCTGGGCTAAGGTGGTTTTAGTCATTGCTTTCAATATGAAAACAGTCTGTATAACCACGTAATTTCTATACTGCCACACTAAAGATCTCAGGTTAAAGGGCAGAGGGAGTGTGTCCATGCAAACCACACCGTTAGTTTCCAGGAGATAACAGAAGGACCCAAATCTACCACCAAGAAGGTGTCACCAGAGCCTGAGAGCTCAAAGATAATCAAACCCAGTACTGCAATTATAACTGCATCTGGAACACTTTTCTAAAGTTCTTGAAGCAGTTTTGAAACTAAATCTGTGTTCATCTTGGGAACATGAGTTCTTTGGAGTATGCTTTCTCATTCGAAAAAGCATGATCTTTCTGGGAGCCAGAGCTGGCTTTCAGTGGTTTCAGTCAACAAAGGAGGACCGGGGTCAGGGACATCACGCGGATGGTGGTCTGGGAACGGGAAGAGCCCTGGGTTTCAAAAGAGAAACTGGGAGGCTGGGAGGAAGGCAGGCGGGAGGATGGCCATACAGGTGCCCCGGAGGCTACCCAGGCCCAGGGCAGGAAACACCCAGGTCCCCGAAGCACAGCCCCTTTATAGGCGGCCAGAGCATACCAGGCTCTGAGGTTGGGGCTCAGAATGAAGAAAGGAAAGAGGGCTGCTTTCAAAAAGTTGACATGTGTCTCACCATGTGCAGCTGGGCTCTGCCTCCAAGGGCGCCCTTTCCTCTTGTTTTATTTTTAATCTCAGGAAACCATATTCCCCTCTTGCTACTTCTGACTGCGTGTGGTTCTCATTTTTTTCTCTTCCTGGGAGGGAGGGAGAACCCCCACGTATTTGCCAAGTCCCTCATTCAGACCTTACTCCCGGGAGCCAGCCACCCCACTTCTGTAAGAGGCACAGGCTCTAGAGACCACTGTTCCTAGGCAAGACAAACACTCAGCCTCACCGGGCGCCCTGGATATCTACCCGATGGTTTTGAATCCGCCAGCCAGGAGGCGAGGAGCCTGCGCCAGCCACCCCCATTGAAGCGTTCAGATGCGTACAGGGCCTGGGCACTGAGAATGAAACCAGAAATCAGCCATGAGTTAATATGTGCGGCCAGGATCACCCAGCCGGGCCGCGGGGGGTGGGGGCCCTCCTCCCTCTCCTTCCTCTCCACCCCTCCCCCTCCTTGAGGCGGCAGAATAAGAAATTAAACACTTGTGGGTTCATTCGAAAGAGTGAATGAAATTGAATAAGCTCTCAGTACTTGAGGCACACAGTGAGCGCCTGAATGGGGCAAACCTCCTAAGTTGAATGGAGTGTCTTTTGGGACCAATTTGTCTCTTTTCACTCTTTATTCTTCCCTTTTTGCTGACAGATGTACAAAGGCGGAACTGCGCGGTGCAGCTTATCCGCGCGCACACACAGCAGCTGTCACTTTTGTCGAGCAAGTTAATCAAGCAAATGCCACCATATCCCACTTTCTATAAGGAACAACATGTTATAGACAGTAGTCTTGCTAGAAAGAGACTTTATTTTAACTTTGATTGGCTCGGTTTCCCCACCCCTCCCAACCCTTTCCCCCTTTACCCCAAAAAGGAAGGGGAAGGGGGGACTTCGCCCTAGCCCATGATTTGGCTATGACAATGTCAGATTTAATAGTAATATTGTGCGTGCAGCGAACTGAGGGATGCCCTGGGCTGGTGTGTTATTTTTGTTTTTCTTTCTTTTTCCTTTTTTGTGTTTTAAGTTATTGTTTGAGCTGGACTTAGGCTGCTGAATGTCTCAAGTTACAAAAGGAAAATCTGATGGAGGAAAATAGTCTTCTGCCTCGGATGTCTTGGATTAATTCGAGTCTCTTTTCCTTTCTAAAGCAAGTCGTGTCATTTCCATATTTCGTGTGCTCAGGAAGATGGGGTAAATCGCTAACAGCCTTTCTTTGTGTGTGCTGGTGCTTCAAGCTGGATGCCCAAATTTATTTCTAATGCGCATCAACAAATGCGCGGGCCTCCACTTCTCTAGTTTCTGTCAGCAAGCGGGGTGTCTCTGGACAATTCCCTCACGCCCAAACGCACAGCCTCTGTTTCCTCCTCTGCTGTTCTGTGGTGTTAGAAGCCACAGGCAGGAGCAAGTGTCATTAAGGCTCTGTGCTGCCCTCCGCTCCTGCCCCCAAGTCCCCACTCACTTAGAAAACTGAATGCCAGAACCAGACATATTTTGAATAAACAAACTCTTTAGAGACAATGTATAGGGACCACTCTCCAAGGGCCCGGGGATTTGCTACTTTCAAGAGTTGACTAACAGCTGATGAGCTATCTGGGAAGCTCTTAAAAGCTTGGAGAGCAAAAACAAAAACAACCCTTTTTCTTTTCCTTTTTTGCCTTCCTCCTTCCTTCCTTTCCTCCTCTTTCAGCACCTTGTCACGTTCTTACTGTAAGCTTTGGCTAAATAAATCAAGGAAGGGCTTGGGTGATAGCTGATCACGGATTTTCACACCACTCACATCTTAGGCATTACTGGATAATCACCACGTAATGATTTAGTTGCAACTATTTGCATTATGTACAGATTGGATAACCATGTTTTTCTGTAATTCTGGATTACTTTTTCCTCCCCTGTAAAGTACTGGTGATTTGTGAAACCTCATAGGGCCATTGAAAACCTAGCTACATGAGTAGCCTAAAAGAATCAACAGGGCCTTGTAGGAAAATCTTGGGCATTGTTGCTTAATAATGCCACTGTGTCAAGCTTGGCTTAAGACACTTAAGCTGTTACCGTAAACCATTTATCAACTGTCTACGATGTAATGGTATCGTGTTACCATCATTTCTCTGCCAAATAAACCACACAACCTTGTTCTTAGGGGATAAAAGACCTTAGACATAACACACAGAGAGATACAGACTGAAAACTGAAACCCACCCCTTTGCTGGGCCTAGGTTGGGATGGACCTCTGCAGCACATCGGGTATGTAAGACTCCCTACTGTGCCCAGGTCCCCCAGCTCAGGATGGGACTCCATCCTGCCATGGGCCATGGGGCTGTTTCCTGAGATCACCAGTCTTCAGACCCAGGTACTGCTGCTGCTCATGGACTGCAGTCCCAGTGACAACATCTACATGTTCCCAAGGCCGCTGCCCCAGGGGGTGATGAGTGCCTTTGCAGCTGCTATCACCGTCAGTGGGCAAGCTGGCCCTGAGGTCCAGAAGGACAGTTTCTGTCTCATACAGGTTGCGATATTGTGGGAGAAGAACCCAGCGGGTGGACCAGGGACATAGCACTGGCACGGTGGGAGCCGCTGGGGGCTGGAGAACACATTCAAATATTTTATCTTCTTTCCTCTTAAGGTATTATGGTCAGGCATTTACTTTTTGGGCCAGAAAGACTGGAGTTGGATCTAGCATGGACAAGTTCCCCGGGCTTCTAAATTTGGTAAGGTCAATATATCCATCAGTGACCCAAATTCTTTGTTTGCAAAAACCTGCCTCAGGAGGAAGTCCTGAGAATTCCGTGCCATCCCAACATTTACTACCTCGAACAGGACCTAGTGCACAGGGAGCACCCAATAAATCCTGGCTCTTCCCAGCTCAGCTGAATGTAAAGTCAATGTAAAATGGACTTCGTAAAGGTACTTCCTTCCTAGATAGGGCTACTAGGACAATGTAAGAGAAATAACTGGTGCCATTGTCTTCCACCGAGTCAGGAAACTGTACATATGAAACAAGCTCTCAATAAATGGCATCAAGCTGTCATTATTAAACAACTATTTATAAGAACTATCATTAACTGCTGTGATCTTTCCACTTGCTTACACTTTGCCTTCGAGGAGAAAGCTGCCCCAAACTGCCCCCTTGCCCACCCCCAAAGGCCTCTGAGGGACTGGATCAGAAGATCCATTGTCACAATGTGGGCTTCTGCTGAGCATTTCAGCCTCCCCTTCCTGGGGCTCACGGAGCACGACAAGGAGCAGTGACCTTATGCAGGGGCGGGGCGGGGGCCTGGCTAATTCTGCAGTTTGAGTTCTGTGCTTTCTTTCCATCGTCATGACTGGACGGCCAAACTTGGGCTCAAGCAGGTTAGGGCCAGAGTACTAAAACATCTTGACCGAGAGAATTAGACTCTGCTTCAAAGGCTCAGTAAAGTGGAAAACAGGACTAGGATCTTGTACAAATGATTTCAAGTAACTGGCTGAAGCAGAAAATTTTTCCCAGTGGATCTTCTGAAATGAGTGAACAAATCAAATAGACCCAGAGGATGCCTTCCCCATGCCTTAGCCAGAACAGTGCATCTCGAAGGTGTCAAGAATATTCAATTGGGGCCCGGCAAATAGCTCAGCAGATTAAAGCACCTGCAAGGAGGCGCAGGGGCTGGGAGTTTGATCCTCTTGGCCTGCTGTGCCGGCTCTGCCCCTGGGGGTGTGTGGAGATGGGGATTGAGACTGGGTGTGGTGGTGTGGTGGCGTGCGCCCAGTAATCCCAGCTCTGGGGAGGCTGTAAACAGGTGCATCACTACGTGTCCAATCTAGTGGTGAGACCCTGAACACCTGTAGACCCTTCCCTAAAAATAAAAAAGTATATATATATATATATATATATATATATATATATATATATATAATTTTCAATTGATCACTGCAAAAAGTGAGATGTTTAAATGACTTTACTGCCCCGTTTTAGTCAGGTTTGGACATGGAATTGAAAATGTATTTGACAAAATGCACAGGATGATTCAGGGAGCCTGGGGTTCCCAACAGCCGCGTACCCAGTAGTTACTGAGTGTCTACCTCCCTGGTCCCAGGGAGGCCATAAGTAGAAGGGAGACATTATTCATGGTCATAGGGATGGGGCAGAAACCCACAGTTCTGGAAGTGGGGGCTCGGAGTGTTAAGGCCTTGAATCAGCTCATTCTGGACCTCAAGCTTCCTGTCTTAAAATTGTAATAATGGGATCTTTGCTAACCTTTTTGTAACTTCTATAGGAAAAAAGTTAAGGTGTCCAATAGAACACAAAATAGGAAAGATAATAGAAAATAGAAAAGTAATAAAGATGTCTTTCTGTATATTTTATCTTCCAAACCAGGATTCATAAGTCTTAGCACTACTGACATTTTGGTAGATAATTCTTTATTGAGGGGGTGCCTTATGCATGCTGGGCAGCCAACAGAAGGGTCAAACATATCTCCAGAGATTGCCAGATATGTGCTGGGGACCAAGTTAAGCACAGTGGAGAGCCTCTGCGATTCCTGCCTGGATTAAACCTTGGCATTCAAAGCACGAGGTCTGAGTCTAACTGATGCTGGGTCTCCTGACTCAGAAATGCTGACGTAGAGCTGGGACGAGCACATTTCAAAAATGAAAAATACATGAGTGGCTCTGGTGTGCACTCCTGGATAAGAAGTGTATCTGGAAAGACACAATACATTTGATGGGACACCTTGGCCCCAGAGGTCACACGACAGAAGTCCTACAAAGCTCGTATCCATGGGAATGATCATAACCTGCTGAGAAAGAGCCCAGGGAGGCAATGTTGGGCTGGACCTAGGGGTGTCTGGGCCTGCGGAGGAATCTGTCAAGGTGGTCCCTGCCTTGACAGAAGGTCTCCTAGGAGAGGCCTTGCTGAGGCTCAGTGCAGACGCAGTGCTGTGGTCCAGGACACTCCCAGAGGAAGCAGTAACGTCTTCTTGTCTAGAGCCCATGCAGATTCCTCCGCAGGCCCAGACACCCCTAGGTCCAGCCCAACATTGCCTCCCTGGGCTCTTTCTCAGCAGTCTCTGTGTCACTGGGATCTTACACATCGTAAAGACAGAGATTTCATTCAGTGATCCTGCAGTAAGACTGAGACTGGTGCTTGCCACATGCTCCTGATCATCTGATCTCTGGTTTTCAAAATCCCCAGGGGTGCAGAATTTTAATTTTTATGTATTTAGTGCAGGATCTATAGGGTCTCACTGTGTAGATCGGACTCATAGTGATTCTCCTGTTTTCAGCCTTCTAAGTGCTGGGATTATAGGGGCGTGCCACAGGGGTGCAGCACTTATGGGGACTCTTCCTCATCTGCTATAGGGCCTCTCTTAGCACTAGGCATGGGTGTGTACTTGTGTCCAACTTCCCACCTATACAACAGACGACAAAGGCAAGAATGAGGAGCGACCCCGAGGGAGCCAGTCCTACGCTCCGCACACTGGATGCACGCTGCGCTTCCTAGACACTGCCTCCCAGGTTCCTCTGAATCCAGAAAGCTAGGAGGTGTTTTTATCTACGATATCAGAGGACAAAAGTGCAGCCTGGACAGGGTAAAGTGACTGAAGTCATGCAGCTAGCAAGCTGCAGATTCAGAAACAGAATTCAGTGATGTCTGACTAGACAGTTTGTGTTTGTCATGTGTGCATGTGAAGGGGCCAGTTCTTGGAAAGCTGGGGGGACTTTCTATGCAGGGGCAGTGTGCATATCAAGCTGAGAACCTCAGACAATAATGATCCCTTGGCTTATATTCTCTAATCCACCCTAAAAGGATGGTTTTTAGATGAACTTTCCAAATGGATTTTTGAAACTAGTTTTGAAAATTCTTGTGTGAGAAAGCTGTCGGGTATACTACTCTGATTCTAATTATTAGCAGACCCAAAAGTAATGCTAATGATTTATATTACAGTCTAAGCTCAAAAAGTCCATTAGCATTAAAGGCAAAGAATTTGTATAGGGAGAAATATTATATGACCCAGAGCATGTTCTTTTCCATGATACTTTTGTTGTTGGGGGAGGGGTTGTGCTGTGTTGTGGGGTGTCTAGCTGTGTCTCACACCTACTAGAGACCAGCATTATGCTCCGAACCTCCAGACTGTGATAAGCAAGACTGCTTCCAGGTATGGCCAGCTGCCCTCTGCGCACCCCCCTCATAGTGACACTGTCTTAGGGCCCCCAGAGCTACAGGTGCACCCAGTAACTAGCACCTTTCTTTCTTATAGAAGGTGTCCTAGGCCAGAGAAAGTTTTATGAACAAAAGGGTGTGGGATTTCTTTTCCTTAGAAGGTGGTTTAGAAAATTTCACCAGAAAACAACTCATGAATTTAACTTTGCTTATTTTACATATTATTTGTTCTTTCTCAAAAAGTTTTTTTTTCCTACACAATTAATGAGAGGGGCTTTTCTACCCTGGTTGGCACACAGATCTGGTAATTAATACTAACCCCATCCTGGGTAAGACCTGGAGCTTTGTTGATATGACTGGCGTGGGTCCAGGGATGGTCGGAGTGGAAAATCCTGCCAAGGCAGTCAAGGCGACCCAATATGGCAAGTGACACTGTCATTGCAAGCCTTTTGGTCCAGAATATTCATACCGCAGGCAGATCACTAGACTCTATTAACTAGATTTTCAGTCAGCTCGGCAGGAGTTTAACAGAAGGACAGGAGGCTGTTAGCTGTTCTCTTCTGAATTGGGAATTTGGAAGAATGAAGTATTTAAGGGGAGCCTTCTTGTCAGGTTTTTGGACACACAGAATTAACTGGCAACCACCTGGTAGAAGCAACAACTTTCTTTTTTCTTCTTTCTTTATAGAAAATCAGGGCTCTGATGTAATAGTTACAAAGAAAAGGAAAAATAAGGAAACAATAGGGGAATCCGCATCACCGATCTGTACCACTGTGCTTCCTTCCCTTGTCTTGGACTGAGGTTATTTTGGGGAGATGTGGGGGGGGGGGCAGCAGTGAGGAGAGTCTGGGATGTCCCTGAGCTCTAATGGGATCAAGTATCCAAGCGCTGTGAGTGTTGCAGAGTGGGTCGGGGATGTAGCCAGCTCCCGGGCCATTACTGTGTTGACTCTCCTCTCCTTCCCTTTCCTTATTTTTTTTTGAGTCAGGTCCTTGTTAAATTGCCCAGGCTGGGCTCAAACTTACAATCCCTCTGTCTCAGCTTCCTAGGCCACAGCGATGACAGGCATGTGCCACCACATCCAGCACCTAATGGACGTCCCCAGCACCTACTAAACAGTAGATAAGCTCTGCCTGTCACTATTGCTACCTGTTTGTCACACTGTTACCTGATGTAGAGGGACATGTGACATCTGGAGTGGAAGGAGTACCATGGACACATTTGGCAGTGGCCTCTTTTCTTGTTCATCTAGATCAGTTGTTCATAAATGCAGGTGACTTTTCTCCCTAGTACATTGGGCTCTATCTGTAGGCAGCTCTAGTTGCCGCATTTGGGGTGATGGTGGATGCTACCGACACCCAGAGAAGAAGTTGGGGTGCTGTTCATCCTTCAGTGCTCACAGTAGCACCCTGCCATGAAGAATTATCTGGCTCAATGCAGCAATTTTGGCCAAGAGTGAGAGACTGATTTTGAAACATGTTTTAACACTTGGGTGTTGTATGAACGTACAGGGAAACGATTTTGCTTACTGCCACCATTTTGAAAGATGGACCAGGTGACACCAGACTGCAGTACTCATGATGAGGTGGGTACTGTTTCACAATGTTCTTCTTTCTGTGTGTGTGTGTGTGTGTGTGTGTGTGTGTGTGTGTGTGTGGTATTGGGGATGAACCCAGGCTCATCTATTGGGCAAATGCCCTACCACTGAGCTACATGTCTAGCCCTAAATTTTGTATTTTTTTCTTTTTTTCTCCTTTACCTTTACACTAAGGGTTGAACCCAGCTCCACTGTGCTGTACCCCAGCCCTTCATACATTCTTAAAAATTAGAGACTAGGTCTTGAAAAGTCACTGTTTCTTGGGCTGGGCTCAAATTTGTGTTCTTCCTCCCTCAGCCTTCCAAAGTGCTGAGATTACAGGTGCATGCCACCATGCTCAGCTAGGAGAAGGGGATGAATAAATGAATACCACGCTGTTGTGGTTGGCCTTGAATTCATTTTTTTTTTTTTTTTTTTTTTTTTTGTGGAACCAGGGATTGAATTCAGGCCCTTGTGCTTGCCAGGGAAGCGCTTATTCCACTGAGCCATCTCCCCGGCCCCTGGCCTTGAATTCATCATGTGCCTGTGGTGATCTGCTTCCTGCCTCAGCCTCCTGACAGCTGGAATTACAGGTATGTACGCCACCATGCCTGCCCACCTTAAAATTCTTTTTCTTGAGCAAATTGGGGGCATGCAAGTTTGAAGGTCACTAATCTTGCCTAGTATTGCTCAGGTACTACCATGCATTAAACTATGAGCAAATCTTACTGCAGGGTAGATTCTAATTCATATGGGCTGTGCCAGGGCTGAAGTTACCCCCATCTTACCAATTCCCAGGTGAGGAGGAGGGTGTTCATGCTCTGCACTTTATCAGGGATCTATAATTGATACTTTCAATTCATTCCTTCACATAAAACATCTGAGCAAGTGGCAATGGCCCTAGGTCCTGACAGAGGGGAGCCTTTGAACAATAACTGTAGTCCTCATGGAGTGTGGTGGGGACAGGAATTGTGACTGGCTCATTAGTGGGAAGTATTGGAGAATTTAGTACATCTTGTCTCCTGCAACAAAATGTGATAATATTTGTTCCACAAAATGTGCCTTGGCTATCCACTGTGTGTGTGAGTGTGTGTGTGTGTGTGTGTACATGTGTGCACGAATGTCCATGTGCACTTGAGCACGTGTGGTGTGGCTGAGCCTGCCACTTCCTACTTTCACACCATACGACTGACATTAAGGAAAAGCCCTTCTAAGATGCAGAAGCCTCGGGCAGGTCACAGCAACGAGGGTGCCGTGACCTCAGTGCAGCAGAGCAGTCAGCCTGACTCCTCAGATGATTAATGGAACATTCTCCTCTGGAAAATAAAACAAATTAACTGTCTTCACCAAATGTCTCCTGGAACACAGAAAGCTGTTCTGAGAAAGACACTTAGCAAAGACTCTGCAGTGCACACAACCTCCAGAGAAAATTCTAAGCTGATTTCATGTAAGGTTTGCCCTAAAGTAAATGAGATCTATTTCCGTGGCTGTCTTTAGAAGTAGCCAGATGACTAAGGAACTATTTGAAGATAAGCTACTGAAATATAAATCTGTGAGGATGATACTAACAAAAAAATAAATGTTTAAGTCCTTTTATATAGCAACGATCCATTGACATAATTAATCCAGTCTATGAATGCCTTCCTATCTTTTTCTGTATGCAAGATTGCCGAATCCTCAAACCATCTGGACACAGAGAGTATTCCAGTGTCCATGGGGAACAGAAATGTGTTCCCATACCTAGGATTCCAAAATCAAAGGAGTAAATAAATGGATTTGTATGTCAATAAGAGCTTCACTATAACAGGGCATCAAACACTCTCCATCCCCTCCCCTCTCATCCTAGTAGGGTTACTTCTACCATCCTAAAAGGAGAAAGCTCTGCTGTTGGAGCTTTCTTCCTTTGGCTAAATATTTTGGTAGATTATAAGTATCCCAACAAAGACAATAAAAAGGATCAAATCTGTTAAAAGAAGATTTGTGTGGTGGGAGGTAGAGAAAGCATGACGATAAAGAGTTTTTGAGTGGATTGGAGGATGAGATTCTTGGAGACGAACGTGATTATTTTATAATTTCAGCTTGGAAAGTTCCTGAGTTCAGAATTGGGTTGGGTATATGGTTTCCCTGGCTTAGGAAATTCAGCCTAACTTCCTGATAAGACACACACAGAGCCACACACACACACACACACACACACACACACACACACACACACTCTTTTTTATATAGCGTATATTACAACCTTTTATATGTCTGAGAAGGGCAGGATGGCAGGTAGTGTTACCAGGCAAAGTGAGCAGGCTGGGCCCCAAAGTGCTGCTTCCCTAACGCTCACCCAAATCCTGTACTTCACAGGGAATGACACTCCCCAGCAGCTCTGATGCATGACCCAGGATCATGAGTTAGATGCAAGAATTTACATGGAGGTTCAAAATGAGGTGAGAGAATCGACTGTCAGTCCTTTCCTACCTCTATTCTGGATATTCTCCCCTTCCAGGACGTGTGTAATCACACAAGACTCTAGCACACATCCCAGGAGGCTGGTGGATGTGCTTGGAAGTCTCAATGTGGATGACAGCAATGAAGACACAGTCCAATTAAAATGTGATCTATAGACAGAAAGCATCAGATTGACTTGGAGGGCTTCGTTTGAGATTGATGACCTCAGGAAAAATGCTAGAATTAGAGAAGAAACCTTCTCCATGGTGTGGGTAGGGGGTACATGCGCATCCCAGCCACCAGTCCAAGACTTCATGAAAATAGTTCACATGATGGAACAGTATGAACCAGGAGCATCAGATCCAAGCCCTGCCACAAATGCACGTGTCTCATCACACACAGTGATGTTCATCCCTCACGTGGTCAACTTGCATCCGCTCTCTGGGGCTTCTGGTAGTGTAGCTATCATCATTCCCACCAGCATATCACCATCACCATCTATAAAGCTAGCTTCAGAAATTTCCCTTACATACAGAGAACAGATTTAAAAAAAAAACAAAAAACAACCCTGGTTGAATTCTGCTAAGTTACTAATTATGTGTAAGAGAACTACTTGGTTGAATCCAGCCTGATTTTTTTTCCTTAGCGAATCAGTTCTATGTTTAGACAGTAACACACTCCCCCAGTCTGCAGAACAATTGGCACAACGGTCCTTTAGCGAGTCAGGACACTGAACGAGGGCTGTTGCCAGTGACAATGGGCTTGGTGTGTGCGGCTGTGCCTGGGGTCCTGGCTCGCACACACCGTCGTCCGGAGTATTTGGGGGCAAGCGGGGAATTTTGAATCCAGACAGAATGTTAGAGGAACATTCATTAGCATGGAAAATATAGATCATTAATTTAAAAAAAAAGCAATTTTGTTTTGCTAATTCAATTCAAAAGTACATAATGAGTATAAGCACAAAGAAAAGAATAAACACACAGAAAATAATCTCTGGGTTCTAGGAACGTTAATACTTCAATTGTCTTATTCTTGCTTAGCTGCTTTCTAAATGTCTCAAATGTACACTTCATACTACATCTCCATAATGAAGGGATTAAACTCACTTCTCCCTATTACTGCAACCCCACCTCTGGCCTTCTGAACTTCTGAAGGTTGATTCAGACCCACTTACTAATCCCTGGCAGTCTTGTGGTGAGCGCTGGGGCACAGGGCTAGATCATTTCAAAATCACCTCAGTGGACTCGTAGTTCTAGGACAGAACGTTGATGGTGATAAAAGATTAGCGGAGGGCTATGGTGTAGCTGAGTGGCACAGCCTTAGCCTAGCACACGCAAGCTCTGGGTTCAGACCCCAGAAGTGCACAACAAGATCACTGGCTCTTTATCTGTATCAGCCTCCATGATGCTATCCCGTCCTCATGAAGTCAGTTTCTGCACAGACTGGTAAACTGAGGCTCTGAGAGCCTAATTCACCCAAGTCAGTCAGCCAGGGAGTGGCTCCTCCTGTCTGGCTCAGGTGGAAGCCTGGCTCCTGACCTCCACCATTCTGCCTGTTTCAGGAGGTAAGAAGGCACTAAGCTGTGCACACCACGGAATTCTAAGCAAGCGTATAGTTAAGATCTTAGAGCAACAGAGAGACGCTCACGGTACCTGAGAGCAGATGAAAAGTTCTAGTTAGCAAGAAAGGCACGGGCAGGGAAGAGCGCTTCTACTCCAGTGATGATGGTGGTAACGGTGGTTGGCACTTACCAAACGCTTCCCGGACGCCCAGTGCTGCAGGGGAGGTAGCTTCTCAGCCTCCTAACAGCGCCACAAGCATCCTGTTATCTGGGCGAAACTGCCGAAGCGCTGAGAGGTTGAGTAACCTTCTGAGCTGGCAAGAGTCAGGGCTGAGCTCCAGGGGTCAGGCAAGGCCTGCGCCACATCGCAGTTCCTGGGAGGCTCGGGGCTGCTACACCTTCCCGCAGGACCCAACGCCCTGTTTTGGGGCCGCGATTGCCATGTCCCTTGATTCTGTTTAATCAGCTCCTAGAACTGCAGGCTTCTGTACTGGTGAAACCCATGGGCTGTCCCCTCGTGCTTTCGGGGTGGTTTCCCTTACCTGGCCGTTGATGTTACACCTTATGGATGTGCCCCAAGAGGCCCCCAGCAGTCTGTCTGTAGCACTTCTTGGTACAGGATGTCTCCTGTTTTGATGCATACATGCTCACTTTTATGGTGCTTTGTAATTTAAGGAGGTTAGTAAAACAAGATTTTCTTTAGCTTCCTATATAAACACAAGTCTATTGTAATGGGCAGAGCTTTCATGTTTCAAATTACCTCTTCTAGGAGAAATAACCATACTCGATTGTTGCGCTGCCACAGAGAGTGAACGAAGGCAAGATCTGACAGTGGGACAGCAAATTAAAATCTGTGGAAGGCAAAGAATGCTGAGCAGCAGCCCCAGCTGAATCCGGCCTCGCTCACTGCCTGATTAAGCCCTCATGAGGCAGTTTGGGATGGGCCCTTTCCTGATCTGATAACTGCCAGGGAGAAGCCAAATACAGAGTCAATCTGCAAATACTTAATCCTCCAGAAGGCAGATTAAGTGTATAATTGACCTAGATAATCCACGTATCATCCCCAGTCCAATGTTCCCGGGGCCCGGTTCACAGTGACACGGGCCTGCAGAAAGCCGGCGTGAGCACGGCATTACCACCAACGTGGACTCCGTCCAAGCTCAAGATGGCTTTTTAATCACTCATCTTGCAGCCTGTGAGGTTTAAGCAGATGAATTCACCCTAAGCACATCTCCTTTAATCCCGATTTTCTTCTCAGTCTGTGTCTTCAAGAAGTACAAGGAGAAAAGAAAATAAATTAATTTTTGTTTAGGCCTTGACTCTTAGGTGCTTCTCTTGATGATCTGATCTTTAATTTCAGAAAGCATGTTTTTGTTTTGGGGAATATGTTGAATTAGTCACTAGAGCAGGGAGGGGAAGCCATCTGCATGATTTACGGACACTCCAACTTCAAGTCGCTGTCTTCAAGTTATTTCTTGAGCTTGTGCATCCCTCTTTAGCTGATGCTTCAGGAATCTGGAGATTATTTCATATCCATGTTTTATATTTTTTTAAAAATCAACAATAATCGTCAAGGAGGCCAACTTTCCACTTGAGTCTTACAGCAATCTGATTTTCTTTTAAAAATTCAGCATATTTAACATAATTTAAATTCATGTTATTGTACATATTGGAATATTCTCTTGGTGCAAATCTATGAATATTTTGTTTTTAAATATTAGAAACTTATTTTGTAGCAATTATATTCATTTCTTTAGGCAAAAGGCACACAAAATGCATATAGCTGTACACTTAAAATAGCACGGGAAATAATCTAGGCACTCTATTCTGATCAACACTTCATTTTGGCTCGGTTAGGTTCTTTTTAAGGTACATGGCCAGAAACTATGGATAGTATTTTATGGAAGACCATAAAACCTCGCTGTATTAATAAATAGGGAAACTTTCATTCCAAAAAATGATTTGATCAGGCAACAATATGTGCTTCTCCAATAAACCGAGGGAATGCTTGGTTTTTAAAAAATGATGAAGATGAATTTAGAAAGCTTGCTCCTAAGTTCCATGATAAAATAAAGGCACAGAGCGTCCACGCAGAGCCCCAAATGCTGTGCCGAAAGCCTTTGTGAACATCCAGATCCGGTCAAAAGGGCAACGAAGAGAGAGAGAAAACTGCCTCCAAGTGCCTGGCAGGGCCCGGCTGACCGGGAGAACAGCAGGATGTGTCTGGCTGGCGTTGGTGACCTTCCCAGAGAGCAGCAGCACATGGAATCCAGCGTGCCTTCACCACCAGGGCACACAGGAGGGCAAAAGGACTGAGAACAAATAGCAAGACCTCACGGGACTTGGCAGGTGAGTAGAAAAGAGATGCGAAGCACAGTTAAAAATACAACAGCAACCCTCAGAACACTGCCTCTGAATGACAGGTGCCAGCAGGAACGCCACCAAGAAAAGCAGAGAAGGGTACCGCGGTCAGAGCCAGCAGACCCCAACAGCAAACAACCTTGGAGACGTATACTTTTTTTCTTCATTCAAATTGTTCATTTGCTATTATTCATTTTTGCCATTTATCAAAATGCAACAATTTGGAAGAGAAAACTTCCCAGTCAACGAGTCTTTCTCGATAGGTTTCTGCCAATTGTTTAGAAACTTGCCCCAGGACCTCAGTTGTTAAGGAATGGAGCTGAAAGAGCCATTGGCTGCAGCAGGAAATGTCAGGGTTCAGCTTTCACGGCCCCTCTATCTCCCCGGTCCTGCTCCCCTGTGCAGCTTGCTGGACACGAGGGCCTAGCCGAGCATATATGCAAAGGAATCAACACCACGCTCGAGGAAACAGAAGCCGAAAATAATCAAACATGTTGGTAATCTGATGTTTTGCTGCTAGATTATAGAAAAACAGTAAGTACTGAATTAAATTACTGCGGGCTGCATGGTAATGAAGTGTTCTGAGAAGCTCTGGGTTTTTTAAATGACAAATGTTTTAAATCCATGACAGATTCAATAACTTTTTTGGTGCTGCATCAGTTAGGTTGCTTAGCACCGATACATTCTATAAATTAGGGGATCGGCTTATTTGGAAAGGCAGTAAATGGCGTAGAAATTCCTGTCTAAGTAAGCTCCTGACAAACGATTCTCTGGAGCTGAGTGCAGGGTACAGTGAACGCCAGTGTGCTGTTAGAATGGGTGGGCTTTTAGAAAGAGGTGAGAAGGTTCAGAGAAGGTACTTCTGGGAAAACAAAGCCAGGAGAACACACGGCTCAGCCGTGCCACTCTGCTCTGCTGGGGGTAGAGACGCTGTACATGTGCAGCTCAGATGAGCCTAAACGTAGCCTTAGCGTTACTTCGGTAGTATTTCTTTCAAGCGTCAGCTCCCCCTCAGAGCTGGGAGGGCTCCCCTGTGCCCCTGGGTGGGCGAGTCCACCCTCACCATCTGTGCCAGCTGAGGCTGTACTGACTCTGTATTTCTTTTATTTATTTATTTTTATGTACTTGGTACAGGGTCTCACTATGCAGCCAGGACTCGTAGTGATCATCCTGTTTTCAGCCTCCCCAGCACTGGGATTACAGACGTGCACCACCATGCCCAGACGTGGTGCCAGTTCATTGTGCTCAGGGGTGGGGCCAGGGTGGCATGTGGTGCCCAGGACTGAACCCAGTTCCTGCATTTGCCAGGCAGCGCTAAGTCTGCTGAGCTATCTCGCCCGCCTTGCACTTTTTAAATGACATTTGGTTAAAAATCCCAGAAATGACCATTTATTTTCCCTGCTGCCTTCAACAGTGCTCCCTGATTTTTTCAATTTAAGAAGAGAAAGAGGGGAGGGTAGATTACTTGTCAAGGAAGCAAGAGCCTAAACTGCAAATTAAATTTCCAATTCAGTACTAGATGTTTTTAAGTTTCAGTGAGCATGAAGGTATTTGCACACAAACACTCACACAGAAACACGCACATGTGCACGCACACACACACAGGCCACAGAAAACCTAGAATCAGAAGGTACCAATCCAAGGAATAAAAAGGCAACCTAGGCATTGAAAAGAACAATCCGCAGGCCTCTTGAAAATTTGCGCTTTGGAATTGAATTCAGCGGAGATAGGCAGCATCCACACTCTCAACTGTGGGCCCGGGGGTCTTCCTGTCTCTGTTTTCAATGCCTATTGGGTAGGAGACCTTGGCCTGGACATAGTGGGCTCAGAACTTTTATAAAGGCACGCATGCAGAGCGGGGATGGCCCGCCCGTGAGCTTTATGCATGTATGAGGCATTCTCAGTGGGTGTGGGTCATGCTAGAAGATGTACACAGGAAGATTATTTGATTCTAATTCATGCCACTTGATATAATGTGATAAAACATTTGACATGAGAGATAAGTTCCATTTTAATCCGAGAGAGAACGAGTGGGAATTAAAAAGTAACAAGGGTTTTCTCAAAAGAAGGTGGTGAAGGAGAGAGAGGGGTGTGGAGCACAGAATGGGGATGATTGGAAAAAGAAAAAAAAAAGAAAAGGAAAAGGAGCCTTTTCAACACACTAGGAAAGCAAATGAGCTGGAAGACAAAGCATCTAAAAGTCAGAAGCTGCAGTATCCAAAAGCCGTGCCAACAATGAGCTCACTTAGCTATGGAACAAACACACACACACACACACAAAAAAAAAAAAAAAAAAAAAAAAACCCAAAACTTGGTGCAAATTGGTGAATACAGTCACAGAAGAAATACAGAAACAAGGATTTCGTAGCAGACCAAAACGTTAATGTTCAGGCTGGCACTCAGTAGAATGCAACCTGGACAGGAGGAGCTCGCATTTCACGAGACAGAAGTACTCTACACAGAACCGCACGGGGACAAGGACATTGGCTTCCAGGCGCTCTGGCCAGGTCCACACTGACAGATTCCGTGTGGAAACCTGATGCAAAATCTCTAGCTGCCCGGGGCATGCTCACTTGCTTTGGCCTGAAAAGAGGCAGGCAATTTGAGACCAAAGCAGATTGTCCTTTTTGCCTCAGTGGCTTGCTTCAGTACAGAGTCACGGTGGAAATAACATTGCTTACAAAATGTTAACCCTTGGAAATCCACATTATCTGAAGTCTGATTTGGGTCTGGTGGGGGGATTCATTTACTTCTTGAATACCTGGTACTGGGTGGGTAGGGAACACCGTTCCTGACCCAGGAATTCTCCCACAGAAAGGTTTGCCAAGACCCGGGGCTACAGATTTCTGGTCTTGCAACAACAAAATCGCTTGTGAGGTGATAAGAACGTGACACTGACTGTACATCTGCATGCCGTAGCTGGCACCAGGGAGGTACCGCCCCCCAGAGAGGGAGCTGGCTTTGGAATCTCGGGTGGAGCATCTCCTTAACGTGCGGGCAGATTGCAAGGGGGACCAGAACCAAGGTGGGTGTCCGCCAGTTAGAGAAAGCTGCCTCACAAGCTCTGTGCAGAAAGCGCTCCTTGCCAAGGGGCTGTGTGCCGTCCTGAGTGTCACACAGAAAGACGGAGACTGAGACACTGCCACGCTGGGGGTGGGTTTGGAGCAGACAGGACAGGTAAGCGTCTAGGGCACAGGGAGGGGAAAGACTCTGTTGGGATCAGGACCAATTCATTTTCTCAAAATGTGACTTATCCTCCTGTCTCTATTTTGTCACATTTTGGAGGGTCTCCTCCTTGGTGCTCAAGGAGGAGAAGGCATCTACTTACATCAAATAACCTTTCTATATACATCTCCTCATTGACCTTATCTCGCAGGACATCCTGAGAGTGGCGGACGAATGTCACGTAGGCATCGGCCACATCCATCCCGGGCTTCTGCAAAGAAACAGCAAAACATGAAAATGCAGTTTTGTGACAGCGACTCATGCATCTGCACCCCACCCCAACACCCTTCCCTGCTTTTGGGGTGGGGGGGTCACCTCTAGGTACTAGCTCAGCTTTCCATAGCCTGGACTGGTAGGGATTACATGAGCACTGCTCTTTGTAGAACTCAGTCGTGGCTTCTGGCTTCGAAAGGAGTTAGAATTGTGAGGTGCTATACAGTTATTTTTAATTGTTACTTTTTCTCTGGTTAATATATCCTGTTCTCACTGGATCACCCAGAGATGTTTTCTGACTTTGCTTTGAAGCGAAACTCCCATTAAAGAATGTACAAATGACTGCTGTTTTCCATGTCACTGTCCTTCCTTCTTTACAAAATACTGAGGAAGTGCTGAAGACACATTCAACTTGAGTGTGTTTCCTGTATATTTGCTAACCACTTCATTGCACAGAGATTTTCAACTATTTGTCTTTGTTTTTCAGTACAGCCTTAAAGTCTAAGGACAGGGACAGAGAAAGGCAGGGGGAGAGGGGAGGCTTTAATTTTTAAATAAATTAGATTTTCTGGAAAGGTAAGCAGGTGGTTTCCCCAGTAGTTAGGAAATGCTTTATTGTGAAGAAGTTAGAAAGAAAGAAACTCAGAATGTACACCGCTTGAGATGTCAAAATCAAAGTTATCTCCAAAGAAACCTATTAAAACCCTGTAATGTAGGTCATAAGGAAAGCTGCCAGGAACTCCTTAAATTTCCACTGCAGACACGTATGTTTGCTAATAACTAAAAAGATTAGTTTTCATTACTGTGATTTACCTTAGATCACAAAGTATCATTTCTCTACCAGATGCAACTGTCAGGCACTGCAAATTGAAGTTAGTTAACACTTCTGTGTAATTTCCAGGGTGAAAATGAGGAAGGTTTGGAAACAGTAGGGCTGTATTTTTTTTTTTTCCTGATACAAAGCAAACAATTATCAAGCAAAGGGCCAATGCTTGGCCCCTGAGATGCTAGTAACATTTCTTAACACCTGCTGAAACAATGACAAGGTATTAATTTGAAAAACAATGAGGACAACCCGGAGCCACAGTAGTCAAGTGTTACACTTTCAAGCAATTTTCAGCAAATGGATTGAATGGGTTCCATGATGGTCCTATAATTGTTGCAGTTTTCTGATATGAAACAATAGCAGTTCTTCAATGAGACCCCAGTGTTAGCTATCAGGCCTGGACTGGCACCTCGCTCCTCTCCTCCTCTCGCTTTGGCAGCTGCCTACAGAAGGACACACTCATGAGGGAAGCAGAAGCTTATTATTGCTTTCCTGGGGAAACCCGGCACCGATGTAGCTCTCTCCTGGGTTCACACAGCTGGACCTGGAGCTGCACGGCCATCTCCCTTCCACGAGCCATCAGTAAGCAGGATGCTACACGGATAGCTGGGATAGTTGCTGTCACCAGCCCCCTCTTTTCACTAAGGCTTCCTCTCCTCAAAAGGACATTACACTTAGGTTTTTAAAACTTGGATTTCAAAAGAAGTTCAGTCTGGCTCATATCACCCTGCATTTGCCAAGAGCTGACGTACTGTATACTTATTTCATTTTTGTCTGCCTTCTTCCACCAAAACTAAGCTCTCTGAGTACAACTTTGGCCTGTTTTCTGCGGTGGACCCTGTTCATAGAATGATGTCTAGCACGCAGTAAGCACTCAGTCAACATCTGCTGGTGAACCAATCCATGAGCGAGTCAGTCAGCCCTCCTCTCACTGCCTTTTCAAAATTCTTCAATCCACTGGATGGGTTCTTTTTAAAAAAAAATTATAATTGTAAACTATTTATTATTATTATTATTATTTTTTTAATAAAATCATAATTTTTTTTTTTTTGGTGGTACTGGGGATTGAACTCACAATCCTGCAGTTGCCAGGCAAGTGCTTATTCTACTGAGCTATCTCCCCAGGATTGGATGGGTTCTTAATCCTCCACAAATTGGAACTTGTATAAATCATTCAGATCTCTCTGGATCTCAATGATTCCATCCATCAAATGGGATTGGTACAGCTCCCCAACTTACCTTCGAGGATTAATAATGATCTTCTGGTAAAATAACATTCATGAAAATATCTTGAAGGTCATAAATTGCAATACAAACATGAGTTACTATGGTGTTTGCTTCCACAATGTTGTTTCACATCATAATCTTAAATACTTTAGAATCTACATTTTTAATTTTAATTTTTTTTAAAAAAACCTTTTTATCTATTTATTTGGCATAGGGTCTTGCTATGCAGCTTGGACTCACAGTGATCCTCCTGTCTCAGCCTGTCTGGCACTGGGATTACAGGTGAGCACCACTATACCTGGTTTTGGTGGCCTGCACTGCAAAGGCCTGGCATGGTATACGGTACTGGGGGTCAAACCCGGGTCCTTGCGCTTGCCAGGCAGGTGCTTAGACCACCAAGCTGTCTCCTGAGCACTAGAATCTATTTTAGAACCAAGAAGAAAAAGGGGGTCTCAGTGGAGCCTATATCAAGATAAAACCTGTAAGAAATGTGTATATTCCTATAACAGTCCTGGGCCTCCCATGCCCAGCTATCTTCCTTGTACGTTTACTTTATGTGGAATTCCAGCCTGTTTGGTTTCAGTCCTTTGATGAGTCAGGAATGGACATGAGAAAATTGGTAGGTAAATACGCTTTCATCTTAAATCATTGTTTTTGAGATGGGCTCCCATTATGTAGTTCAGACCAGCCTTGAATTCATTTATGTAGGTCAGGTTGGCCTCAAATTTAGAGTCATCCTCCTGCCTCAGCCTCCCGAGTGCTGGGACTGTAAGCATGTGCCACCACACCAGCACTTCAATATGCTGATGAAGGAACAGTCCCCTTCGGCTGCCATCCGGGCCTGCAGAGCAGACCGCCAGGCCACTCCCACACGCCGAGCCTGTCGCTGCTGGGCTCTGGGTCTGGCAGCTGCCCCACACCTTAGGAGGCCCTGGAGGTGCAGGTCACCTTGCCACTACTGGGGAAAGGTGTGTCATGGTGACGAACCTGAGCCATCCAGAAAAGACGAAAAACAGAGAACTAGGAAGGATATATATCGCATTGTAAGTAGTTTTGAATCAAAATGTCTAAAATAAAAGCTATTAACCAGCAAGCCAAGCTTGGTCTACTGGGCTGAGCCAGTGTCGCCCTCTTAGCTTCCCCCACATTGCTACCCACACAGTAGGTTTTCTTTGAGATGATGGTTTTTAAATGTGTCTTTGACAGCTTGATAGGATATGACATAGATTTTAGGGAACAGTCAAAGAAATATAGGTTTCTGTAGAGTTAACACCACTGTGTGTGGAAGATGCAATTTGTGAATAAGTCACTGTGGCGTGGGAAAATTAGAACATTTGAATCTTAGCTTGTTCCTACCAGGGTACTCCTGAATCAGAGGCAAGCCACTCAAATTTCAACATTCCCAGCAAGCCTTAATTATGTGAGGACTTCTTTGAAGGGGATTTCCAGGCTGTACCCCAGAACTACTGACCCAGAATCTCTGGAGCCAAGGTTTTGAAATCTCAATAAAAAGAAGCAAGCTAATCAAGAACATTATCAAGTCTTACTGCTGTGCCTTCTGGTTTGGGGAGACTCCCTGGTTAGGTGAGAGTCAGCGGTGCAGTGGACACAATCTTCAAAACCAACTGGGAGATGAAAAACCACACCCTGATTTACAGTGCTTTCCAATTTCCGTGGTGTAAAAACTCCCACAGGAGCTGACTTCGAGTTTCCAGAGAGTAATGACAGGTACAAAATGGCGTGAGATCCAACTGACACCCTCTAAATCTTCCCTTCCTACTCAGGAGAGCTTGAGCATGCTACTTAACCTCTGTGCTTCAGTTTCCCTTGCTGTAAAACATGATGAAATTAACATTCCCCTCATAAGGCTATTTTTAGAACTATTATTTACTATACACAACAATGCACAGATAGTACCAATATGTATCATGTGTATTATTTTCTATGTTCTTTACTTACTAAAACATTGATTATAATTTTAGCTATAAAAGAACATATTGATCAACTGAAAGTTCAGCATGGAGCAGAGCCATTAATAGTGATGCAGTAATGAGTTTGATGTGCTAATCACGTATTTTTGAATACCAAATAATTACTCAACTATCAAAATAAAGACATGTGTTTCTGCATTAAAAATCATTCAGTAGCAGGGAAGAGTGCTGAAAAACAGTGCCTCAGATCCCAGCTCTGCCAGTGACCAGCTCGTGGTCCCAGGTATGGGAGACTCTCTGTGCCCCAGGTTCTTTAGTTCTTTAAAGTCTGATGCTTGGAAAGCTTCTGACTAAAGGGCTTAGAACAGCGCCCAGCCCCTAGGCAGAGCTTTTTAAGGCACCCGTAGCAGTTATACCTGGACCGTACATCATCGGTGGGAAATGCACCACCCCTGGGGAAAAGTCGCATTATATCTGCCTCTCTGCAAGGTGGAAATTCTGTTAATTCTGCTTTCTTCTTTCCTTTTCTGTTGCCCAACAAGACTTCTATCATAGCAGGAATTCATGAATGACTCTGGTCAAAGCCCTTGCCTGTTGGTCTCGCGACCCTCTGGCCCCACCTTTCGACTGACTATGAACCTGGCTTCCAGGAATCATGATGCCACCTCACAGGATGTTGGATTCTGTGGGACTCTTTCACAAGACCCCTCACATGTATTTCACCCTACCAGAGGCTGCTGTTCACAGCGATGGCCAGACCAAACTTGTCCTTGTGTTCGGGGTGGGTCTACCAGTCCCTGTCCATGCTTTGCTGTGGAGATTTCCTCTCTGCTTCAGGGCTTACAAAAAACACTCAGACACCACGCCTGTGTCGGGAGCCTAGAATTTCAATCTCTGTCCCTGCTGAAGGCCAGTGGACAGTTGCCAAGATCTGCAAATGCACCCAGCTTCTGTTCTGGGTGGTGAACCACCATCCCCATTCCTACCACCACGTACCTTTCCCTGTCAAAAAGTATGGTGCCTCCACATGTGGTGTGCAGAGCCATTTGATCTGCACAGCTGACCCACGGGTTAGGCATCCCTATCTCCGTGTTAAAGATGGAGACATTCGGGCCTTGAAGGGGAAGTTTATACTCTGAGCCTTGAGAAAGTAAATCGCCCAACTGCCTTCCCTGCTGCAGGGCTGTAAGCCTTTCCTGCTCTCTGCCCTTCTACCTACACAAGGAATCGGAGGTCCCTTGATGAGAAGTGCTATATAAATTCAAAGCATGATTATTGATTGTACATTCTTGCCTTAAACAAACAAAATATATGCTAATGCTAAATTCACTCCAATTTTCCATTTTGTCTTCCTTTGAGAAATAAGCCAATAAACCATTACACACTTAGCTTTCTGGGGAAATGAATTTAAATGTTAATATAAATCCTTTTAAAAAAAAACAAATTTTAACAAATAAGTATTTGAACAAGGAGGCTACTTAACCACGTTCAGAATGAGAAAGGTTCAGTACAGGGCCCTCGGCAGCTGTTGAGATAAGCTCTCTAAATTTAATATTTTATAATAGACTCACACCTCTTTTGTTAGAAATAGAGAAACAGAATCATTTTCTTCCCCCCTTTATTGCAATATATTTAAATCTCTCCAATTTTGTTTTGCTAATAGGCAGGACAAAGTCTGTCTATAAATGTATCCTGGTTTATCACAGGTAATCCCACACTTTAGCATGCATGTGTAGAACTTAACCTCAATTTAAATGTAAATTTTGGGCATCTTGGAGTGCTTTATCTGTCAACTTTGAGGGCTCTTTTCATTAATGAGGCCTGCACTAATTACAAGCAGTTTTTGGAAGGTTTTCTTAAAACAATTGCAGCCTAGACCCCAAAATGAACAAATTCCAAAATTATTTGTTTAAAAAAATACTGGTGCCCTCCTGCAAATTTCTCACTCGGTGCTTTACTCCTGAGGTGTCTACAGGAGAGGAGGTGGGCCAGAGGAGGAAAACGGACTGAAAGGGTCCAGAGAAAGCAAAGAAAATGCAAGGGACTGGGGCTTCCCATGGGGGCCCCCTTCTTCCACATGAAGGAAACCATGCACTCTTTTTTGGAAAAAATTCCTACTTTGGGACAGCCCATAGTAGGGTCTCTTTCTGATGATCCAAGTTAGGAGTTTGCAGTCTACCAGCAACAGAGGAACACCAGAAAGAGCCATGAATGAAGAAACCCTGAAGTTGAGCACAGCAGCAGCCCCACGAACGCAGTCTGAGGTACTCACAGGCATGTCCACGTACTTGGAAGCGGCCTTCACCTAAGGAGAAAAGCAGAGGCTGAAGTGAGGCGGTGTCCACATCTAATTGTTCACAACCCAACGCGGCAGCACGCTCAAACAATACGCTGGCCATGAAGCTGACCAGAACAAACGAAAAGCTACTAAAACACAAAATCTGTTTTTCCATGTTTTTCAAGCCATAGCCACTGCTTTGGGGAAGAGAGGGAGAGGGGGAGGGGGTGGGAGCCGGAGTCAGCGCACAACTTTCCGGATTTATATTCTGTCACCAGTGTGGCAGCTTCGCATTTCCCTCCTTTAGAAGGAGAGAAAGTGACTCTAATTAAACCCAGCTGATGAGGAAGGCTTCACGGGTCCAGAAAAGCTGCTAAAGACAGCTGCACGTGACCCTTGGATTTGTGTAATTACTATTAGGCCCAGGTTGCCCGATGAGCTTGGCCGCTTGTTTCCGCTAAACTGGATCTTCCCTAGAAGGCACTGTGGTGGAAAGGCGGCCTCTAGCCAGGGACCGGCTGTCTGAGGCTGCTGTACCAGAACCCCTCACAGCTCTCCCAAGGCTCTAGTCTTGCCTCCTGATTTTAGGTGCCAAAAGCACCCCATCGGGAAGCTCAACAAATGGCTATGAGATTCGTTTCCAGTTTGGGGGGAGAGAAGGTCAGTGTGAGGTTTGAAGACGGATCTTGAAGCTCAGGCCTGGCCTCAAGTCCCGCTGTACCACTCACTGTGTAAGTCTGAGCAGGCTACTTCGTCTCTCTGAGCCTCAGGGGCCAGATTTGCAGAATGGAAATACGCACACCGCCTACTGCGTCGGGCTGATACAGGGGTGACTAGTGAATGAAAAGATAGCTTATCCATTATCACCTGGAGTGTGGGCAGCACAGAACAACAGAAGCTAAGGATCTGGGTGAGCACTGGGTGCTGTAGGGAGTCAACCAACAGCTGGGTTTGTGGAAGAAAGCCTCAGGGCGAAAGTTGGAAGTTCTGTGCATTTTTTTTTTTTTTTTTTTTTTTTTTTTTTGTGGGTCAGGCTCCTCGCGTTCCTGCAGGCACTAATGAGTCTGTATTTCGGGTCACGGAGGTCTGTATACTCTGCAGGTGCCTTCCTCTTGCCGCCTGGGCGACGGTGTCACAGTCTCCACCAAGGAGTTCCAGAAGCCTCAGTGGAATCATTGCCTCTGTGCCTCTTCTTGGCAATGTTTTCCAAATCCAGCTAAGTGACAGCAGCCAATGAGTTAGGAGAGTAGGGTGCAAAAAGCCCCACATTTATTAGAAAGTTCTGTAGGTGCCTACACTATTTGACCCTGGGGAGCCCATGTCCGTGCCTTTAGCCTGGTTCTTATCTAGAGGAGAGAGGCACAGCTGTGCTCTCTGTAGGGCTGGTAGTCGGGTCAGGTGAGAAGACTGGGGGGGACTTGCAAGGTGGCGGGTAGCATTGCTACATTGTGTCAACCTGAAGTCTAGAAGCTTGACTAAGGACCTCCGCAGTTCTGCATTCTGGGGAGAAAGTGACACACCCTTGCCCTTTCCTCTAGGATGTTGTTCGTCCTGTCAATTTGAGCGGTTTAAAAGTTTAATGAAATTATTCAGCAGGGGGTCAGGGTCCTCACTTTGTAAACATCTTCGTGGAAGAGACACGGAGATGGCGTAGGTGAGGGCGATCTGCACACACTACACACACAATGTAAGGCAGGAAAGAGGCGCGTTCTCCCCCTCCTGTGCTTGCTGCCTTTGCTGTCTTCTGCCGCCTTGAGGTGGGGGGGGGGGAGCTAAATAAACCTTTCCTGCCTTAGTTTTGATATTTTGTCTCAGAAACAAGAGAAAGGTAACCAAGACCAGGTGATGCATGATTAGCTTTCTTTGTTCGCTGATCGCTGTCGGCACCAGAGATGACCGTTCTTTTCCCCAGCCACAGCGGTTCTCAGAAGAACCGTAGCCCATTCGCTTGGCATCGTGGATCGCAGCGGCACTTTTCTGCCCATTTGTGTAAGGTCTGCCTCCTAGGAAAGGTCACAAGCGCCAAGGACACACCCTTCCCCCCTGCCAGCCGTCTCCCCACCGACTGCCTTGGTACTGGGCTTAGAAGGGGAACTCAGGGTTGATCAGTGCAGGAAGGAGAGGTCTGGTGGCTCGGGCTTCGAGGAACGGCCAGCCCGAGAATCCCTGCGCGGGTCCACCTGAGAGCCATGTCTTCACATACAGATCTGACAGCCTGTGAAGGCCCCCGGGAGAAGGAAACCATTTGGGGTCCTAAAGGGATCTGAGGCGGGTTTTCAGTGTCTTGCACACTAATTCCTAAGCTCCAAATCTTTCCTCAGTATTCCTGCTCCAAACTTTAGTGCAAGCTAAAAGACAGCTTATCTATTTTTTTCCTCCCCCAAGTTTCTCCAATTGGTACAATGTCTGTCCATTCCATGTTGCTTTCACCTCGCCAAACACTTTGGTGGACTTTCCTGCTTCAAGCCGTCCTGGGGCATGGGGACTACTAACCACGCCCACTTCAGCGGAGAAAATGTAAATCCATCCAAGCTAAGGCGTTTATGTGCTGAGGCTCTTAGCAGGCAGGGAGGTCAGGACTTACACGTGGTCTTCTGGGCCCAAGAACCTTACAACTCCCAACCTCCAGCTCGTTACAACTGGCCTCCCAAGCTCCCAAGCACTGTGGCCAGAGCAGGTGCGGAAAGCTGCTGTCCTCAGCTAGATGTTGCCTCCTTCGCTCTGCGCTTGATGGCAGTTGGTGTGCGTTTTGCTTCAGCTGAAATGATCAACCTTTAAACACGCCCACTTTCCATTTATCACCAACGTGCAGTTCCAACGCAGAGAATGGCACCAGTCAAATTCTGCTTCTTTCCAGAGGTTGGGGGAGGTGAAGCCCTCTCCTGTCATGAATGAAAACCATGTTCTCTCCTGCCTGTGTAGCAGGCAGACTCATTCCTTCAGCTTGTAACTTGTGGCTTGCCCGTAGCCTTGTTGAGTCTTCTCTCTCTCTCTCTCTCTCTCTCTCTCTCTCTCTCTCTCTCGGACGGGGCTAAGAGAGCTCTGGGCAAATGGTGGTCCTGTCATTTAGAACAAGGTACGGCGTACGGCACCAGTTGTCATCCAGCTTTAGGATGTTACTGATGAATCCGGAAATATAGTTCACAAACATGGAAGGGCGGCCTGTCTGGGAAAAGTTAGAACTAATGGCAGGGAAACTGTAACCTTCACAGACTTCACTGAAGAGACTCAGTGCAGGACTGAACTTGGCCGTGGCTGCTCCAGAGCACAGAATCGGGATGAAAGAGAAAAATAACAGGACCTTGAATTGGACACAAAAGCCAGCTGAGTCTGGCATGCAGGGGCCACATCTGATGCAGACCCCCTGTGTGCTGGTGAAGCCCAGCTCCTGCGGAGAAGGGGCTCTGGGCTTGTTGCTCCATCCAGGTGAGAGGCTACCTCTCGGGCTGCCTGCTGTTCTCAGAGGCTGGCCTTCTGGTGGGAGAGCGGCCATCAGTCTGGTGTTCTCTCCGGGAGACAGGCTGAGATGTAGCAGAGTGAGAGCCAGAGGGAACGGGCGCCACGCTGCGGTCTCGGGGGCCCTTTTCTGCACAGCAGCGGCAGCACTATGTCTTAAGCATCCCTTATTTTAAATATATGTATGAGTATGTCTTCTTGCTAGTTGCAGTTTAAGAACAGTGACCAGGTCCTCCTAATCCACCTGGACATTGGGGTCATCGCCAGAAAATAAGCAGACAGGCACTGTCCCGATCAAATGGACAGCAGCCCCCCTGACTTCCACAAGACTATTGTCCATGACATATAGGCATGCTTTTGATGAATAAAACACTACTTTCTTCTTAAAAGTACTCTCTCTTTTATAGTATTTTTTTGGTTTCTGTGTATTTTTTTCATGAATGGCTGTAAAGTGTGTGTGTGTGTGTGTGTGTGTGTGTGTGTGTAATTTTCTTTTCTTTTTGGTTATAACTTGAAAAGAAACTTGTCAGTGACATGGCTAAGAGGATGGGGCCAGGACTGGCTTAGTCTGAAGTCTGGCCTTGCCATGTTCTCGCGGGGTGCCTTTCTGAGCAAGTTCTCTAACTTCTGTAAATGATTTGACAAATAATACTGCTCCTCCAAGGGTTACTGGGCGAAGTGAGTGCCGTTATCCAGCTCAGGGTGCGCGGTGGAGCCAAGCAGCACTGAATGGAGCTATTCTGACCCCAACCGCGGCAGCACTGGCTCCCAGGTGCAGAGAGCCCTGCTTCCCAGGACCGCAGTCAGGGTCCCGCCGCACCTTTAGTCCCAGGCTGGAAGAAGGATTCTGGAGTCTCCTCAGGCTCCTAGCAGGGGTTTGAGTCGATGCTCTGCCTGTCCTGTGACACCCCACGCTCTAGAGAGCAAGCCCTCAAAGCACGCAGGCTGGGGGCAGAGACCTGTTCTCCCCTGCCGTGTGGCTGCGTGCAGGCACGTGGGAGGCACTGCCTCCAGCCCCATGCAGCAGTCATGGCCAGGAGCACGAGCTGTGCTCGCTGATACCGTGCCACACACCACGGCACAGAACACAGGGTGAGGCCTTCCCCCACGGTGCTGACCAGGGTCCTTCCTAGGCAGGGACTCAGCGGCCCTCAGAGGGACAGAACTGTGGCTGTAGTTGTACTGTTTCTTGGGACTCTCTGCTTTCTGACCTCCCCCTTTGGTGACACAAAGAACAGCACTTCTCAGGGAGCACTGCCCAAGCTTGTGCCCCAGTCTCCCGGCCAGAGCCACCTCTGGGGCAGGACAGCGGTGGAGAGGCTGAAGTGGCTGGGAGGAAGTCAGGGAGAGGCGCAGTCAGTGAGCACCTGGTTCTGCTCCCACTCCATCTCCAGCCCCCACCTGGGGAAAGGAGCATTTCCGATTCACAGCACCACCCTGGGGCTGGTGGATGCTGGTGCTGGCTCCGACTCCTGGCCACCTTCCCGGATGACATCTGGATGCACAAGTCCTCCAGCCAACGCATCAGGTCCAGCCAGTGACTAACCAGAAAACTTCCTGAGCATGCGCTACTCATCAGGCAGTTAGGAGCACTGCATGTCCTACGGAAGGCTGGTGGCAGCCTTCTGCAGGGGGGCCTAGTAATGCTCCCAGCCACGGTGGAAGAGACCCAGGCTCCGAGAGGCAAAGCGACACAGCTTGAAACTACAGGAGAAATGGGTTACAACCTTGGGCCTCCTGCACCCTAGACTGCCCATTATTTAGTTTGAAAAAATCTCTCTCCAACTACTTTTATTGCTTAGTCACAGTGACAGAGAGAGAGAGAGAGAGAGAGAGAGAGAGAGAGAGAGAGAGAGAGAGAGAGGGAGAGAGAGAGAGAGACGTAAAATGGCTTCTCTAGGAAAGATGCGTGAGGGATTTGAATAAATCTGTTTACTGCGTCAGGGCAGAAGGTCCAAAATGGATTCTGTAGCCTGAATGTCCCAGCTAATCACCCCACCCTGCCACCTGACTTAGCGTGTGTAGACAGGCTTAATGGTTTCTCTATTGAGCTCTTCCATTATTTTTCAGGTGCCCAAGGTAATCTTTTCATTGAACACTCACCATTCTGGGATTTTCACAATGCTGATGACTAAGGGATTTTCTTCTGCCTGGTCCTAATAAGGGGACCTGAGTTAATCATTGTGTGGCTTTGATGGGGAACACGGCGGGGGCTTAAACCACTTCTCCTGCTTCATTAGGGGAAAAAGCAACCCAGGTGCAGACCACGAGGACCTCAGGGTTTGATACTATTAAATCAATGCACAGACAAAAAAAAAGTGGATTAGCTTCCTTTTACAAACAGAAGTCTGGTGGGTACAACTCAGAGACAGAAGAGAAGAGAAGCCTGAACAGATACCACTGCATTAGTTCCAGCCGGAGCTTTCCTTTCACCCATGGTATTTTTTTTTTTTAAATCAAGGAAATGATTTATTCTCTGCACAAGCTGACTCCACCCGAGCCTGTTTGACTTCATGAGAGCTTTGACTTGATTTCACTGCCTTTGCCTATAAACTGCAGACCACACCACCAGTTTAAAGGGCTAACAGCATTCGCTTCAGCCATTGACCTTTGAAATATCTGCCAAAGGGTTAATGATGCTAGTTTACACTAAGTCAGGCAATCTTAGAGATGTGAATTTTATTTTAAGAGTCAAGGCATTTTATTATGCAAAACTGTTACTCAGTTAATTTTGTCTGTTGTTTGTTCAAAGTTTTCATCTATCACTATCCTTATATCTAGAATACAGGTTCTATGCAGAACGAGCCCCTTTGCTGTCAGTGCCTACATCACCTGACATACCGTAGTAGCCAAACAAAAACTGTATCGGCTGGATGGGCTTCATGGTATGGTGCTGTTTCCTCAGTATGCAGAGAACAGGCTTCTGCAGTTGATGTTCTGACTAGCACTCTGAAAGGATGGTAGAGAAAAGGGCAACTGGGTAATGTGGGTTCAAAAGAAATTGGTATCTGTTGACTCTACGAGGAGAATGTAAAGGTGACTTGCTCATATATTCTGAATGGTGCCAGGAAGCAGGGAAGAGCCTGAGGTCTGGAGGCAGATACCTGGGCCTTCTCTAACCAGTTAGGTTTCAGAGCATGTGTGGGGCTCTGTCAGCAAGTGGGCAGGGTGTGTTCTTCAGGTGACACCTTGCACTAAGCCTGTCACCATGGGAAGCCCGGCCATTTTCCCTTTTTGCTCGTGTACTCTGAGCTGTGGTCTTGGCCACTCTCATTCCACTCTCTAGCTCCTCATGCATCACCTCTTAGAAGGAGATCCTGGACACACTGGAGCTGTAGAGAGATCCCTATGTTTAATGTAGACCGGATCCTAGTTTGCATGGTGTGCCAGCTTGTTTTTGGCAATGGCTGCTACCAATTCTTTGCCTCCTGGCATGTGCATATCATGGCCCCAAGCCTGGACTGGCCTGTAACTGTTTTGACCAATCAAGTATGATGGAGGGGATATCAATTCTGAATATCATATAAATTCTGAATCTCATCTTAAATAGGCAGTTTCTGCTCTCTCACTCTTGAAAGCCGGCTGCCACCTGGCGTGACTAATGCAAGGCCAGCATGCTGCAAGAAAACCAGGCCTTATGAAGGAGTCCCCTACAATGAGACCCCCAAGGAGAGAATAAGGAACCTGGAGAAACACCACGTTAGCAGCTATCCACCTACAAAAGCACAACCAACAAGTGAGCCCACTGAATGTAACATGGACCCAAAGAAACTCTGGCCTCGTTATTCCCCAGTTGCTGAGCACATTTCAATGACTGAACACAGGTTGGTTGTGCCACAATCAATAACTGAGACATTGAATAAACTATCACTGTGTCTTACATATACCCATTGCATCCATTGCCCTGAAGGTCTATGGGAAATCAAGAACGGCCGAAGACAGGGTTTGGTCATTCTTGTGTCTCCTGGCTCTGTTTGTCGTTTATAGTCATTTTAACTTTGGGGAAGAGCCAGAAGGTGCTCAGTGCTGGAGCTGGTGATGAAGGAGAACACGTGTGGGGCTTTCATGAGCCTGGCTCTCCACTGGAGGTGCCTGGCAGGCAGCAGCATTCACCTTATTTTTCATCATACCTCTTAAGACATCCACAAAAGTCTTCCAGAGCTGCTTCAGAAAGTGACAAGAATGAGAGTCTCTGGGAGTCGAGTGGGAGCAAGAGACCTTGCACCCCATAGAGGGGGCCTCCCTCCATCCAGAGGACCCCAGGTTCTGGCCCATCCCCTGCACTGGGATAGACAGCTGGCATAGGAAGTGCTGGGAAAGGACAGCTGGCTCTTCTGGAGCAGCTCAGGGTACATGTACTCTAACAAGGGGAAACACTTTGCATTAAAAAGTTCTACTCTCTGATCTGTTCTGTTATTTCACTATAGACTTTGCGCTTATGGTCTAAAGAATAAAATCAAGCGTTACCACAGTTTTTGTCAATTTCTAAATTATAGTGAGTGTGAATTGTACTATGGTAGCTAGGATGTCACACCTGTTATTATCAGTTTTTCTCTCTCATGCAACAATATTGGGATGCTCTGGGATAATAACTTCACCAAATCCTATACTGAACACTGGGGACAGAGCCAAACAGGAGCCAAACAGAAGCCAACATTCCATCTCAATTAATTGGGAAGGTAAGAGTTTGAAACAGATACAAACCAAGAATTTCCTACACATAGAAGATACTCCTAAAGAACAGGCTTTTCCTAGAGAGCCCTTGATACAGTGACATAGCTACCTATTACCAAAATTCACAAGGATCATCACAAAAACCAAAATTATTTTTTAAAAATAGAAAATGTCAAGACAAAGGAAGAAAATACAACCTCGACCTCCAGCCCACCCAGAACAAATCCAGGAGACACTCACATGGAAGAAATTTAAAGTCACACACCTGAAATTTCTGAAATGCTAGCAACTGGAGTAAAGAAATAGCTCCAGGAGGTTATGGAGGAAATCTAATTAGAAATAATGTCTCAAGGGCCAGCCAAATAGCTCAGGGACTAAAGCACTACTTAGGCAGAGCACAGCAGCCAGAGTTTGATCCCAGGCCAGCTGTGCTGGCCTTGCCCCCAGGGTGCACTGAGATGGCGACTGAGACTGGGCGTGGTGGCACGCACCTGTAATCCTAGTGCTTGGGAGGCTGAAAATGAGAGAATCACTGAGTCTGATCTACGTAGTGAGACCCTGTAAACCCTGTAGACCCTGTACCAAATACATGAAAAAAAACCTCTCAGGGGCTGGGGAGATAGCTCAGCAGCATTAAGTGCCTGCCTGGCAAGCTTGAGGTCATGAGTTTGATCCCTGGTACAAAAAACAAAACAGAAAAACAAAACAAAAACCAACCAACCAACCAAAACAAAACCAACAAACAAATAAAGGTCTCAGGTTAAGAAAAAAATGACAACCATAATGAAAGAATTGGTTAGCATATCTAAAGGAAACATAGGTAAAGAAAACAGAAGAGCATAGGAAAATGAAGGAAACCTTGAATGAACAATATAGGAAACAATTTGAATGCATGAAACATTCAAAGAGATATCAAAGAAATTAAAAATTCCATTGCAAGCTGGCAAAACTGCTTGGTGAAGATAGACTTTCAGACATTGACAATAGCACTGCAGCCAGCAGTCACCAAGGAAAAGAGCTCTGAAAAATAACAAGGGGGCTGGCCAGGTAGCTCAGTGGATTAAAGCATCTGGTTAGGCAGACTCAGGGGCCAGGATGTGATCCTGGGCAAGCCATGCCGGCTCTGCCCCCTTGATGAGCTGAGACATTGATTGACACTGGGCATGGTGGCGCATGCCTGTAATCTCAGCACTTGGGAGGCTGTAAATAGGATCTGATCTCTGTAGTGAGACCCTGTACTAAATACATTAAGAAGGAAAGTAATAAAAAATAACAAGGAACCAGAAAATAACAACTCAACAGATGCAAAATGATGCAGAGAAAAAGAATATCAGACTGACAGGTTTCAACTACAAAGTGGGATTCAACATAAATGCTTTAAAAAGGCTATTTGTAGATGTACCAGAATATTTCCAAAGCATGGAAAAAGAATCCAACATCCAGAGAAGTGAGGCATATAGACCTCCAATTAGCCATAACCAAAATGAATCCACACTCAGCCATAATAATAAAGATCCCAGATGTTCAGCATAACAACAGAATATTCAAAGTTGTTAGAGAAAAGAGACCACGTATACAGGAAAGCCCACCAGAATTACGGCAACCTCCTCAACACAAACCCTTACATCAAGAAGAGCTTGCAGTAGGGGCTGAGGAGATGGCTCAGCGGCATTAGTGCCTGCCTTGCAATCACAAGGTCCTGTGTTCAATCTCTGGTACTGAAAAAAACAGACATTTAAGAAGATCTTGAAGTATATCAGGTCCTGAAAGGAAACAACTTCCAGCCCAGAATATTGATGTACTCTGCAAAACAACCTTTAAAAATTAATGGAGAAATAAGATACTTCCACAACAAGGAACAACAGAAGAAATCCATGACCACCAAGCCAACCCTACAAAAAGCACTGAAAGTCTAGAAAAAGTTGAAAATGACTGAAATTCAAAGAACAACAGAAAAAAACCCCACAAAGCAGGGAAAGCAATTAAACACAGTAGAAAAGTATGGAACCAACAGCAAGAAAATAACAGGACAAAGATAAGCCAACACATACAGTTATAACCATTAATGTAAATGGTTTCAATTGAAAGAAACAGACTGGCAGAGTGGATTAAGAAACAAAATCCAAAACTATGCTGTATTCAAGAAACACATTTAACTCAAAAGGAAATTCATGGACTGAATGTCAAGGAACAGAAAACAATACTCCATGTTTTAGGAACCCAGAAAAGAAAAAGTAGCTATTCTGTTTGAAGACAATGTGAACTTGAAACTAAGAATAATCAAAAGAGAAAAAGAAGGTTACTATAGGGGGCCTGCTGGTTAATTCAGTTGTTTAAGCACCTGCTTATGCAAACAGAGTCAGGTGCAAGATACCGCAGTTCGATTCCCTGCCTTCCCAGACCTGCCCTTAAGGCAGCCTGAGCCAGCAAAAAAAAAAAAAGAAAAAGAAGGTTTCTATATACTTGCATACTTGTTAGGGGAAAACTGAAGAGAACAATCATAAGTATATATGTATCAAATATGAGACCATCCAACTATATAAGGAAAATATTTATAGACACAAAAAATCAAATAAACAATAATAATTGTAATGAGGACCTCAATGCTTCATTGTCACAAAGAGACAGATCCACTAGACAAAAATCAGCAAATAAATAAAAGAAATGAATCAAACTTGTGAACAAATAAAGTTTAGTAGATCTCTACAGAGTGTTCCATCTAGCAACATCGGAATACACGCTCTTCTCAGCTACACATGGGATGTGTAGACCATATTCTAGCCCAGAGAAGATGCTTAAGTACATGCAAAGGGATTGACATTATCCCATGCATATTATCTGAGCATAGTGCAATGAAATCGGAAATTATTACAAAAGAAGCCACAAGACCTTCACAAACACATGGAGATTAAATAACAACCTCCTGAACAGCCAATGGGTCACAGATGAAACTAAAAAAGTTAAACAGTATTTACAATCAAACAGAAATAGAGACACACTTACCAGAACCTAGGGGATACAAGGAAAGCAGTCCTCAGAGGGAAGTTTATAGGGCTGAAGCCTCACATCAGGAAAACAAATCAAGCAAAACAGACAACCTAATGCCACACCTCAAAAATTAGAAAATTGGAATAGCTGTTCTTTACCTCGATTTGATAAAAGCTACCTGTGACAAACCAACAACCAACATCATACTAAGTGACAACTTCTAGAAAAAGAAGAGCAAGAAAGCCCAAAGTCCATAGAAAGCAGGAAGTTACAAAGATCAGAGTAGAAATTAATGCGATAGAGACTAAGGAGACAATAAAAAGAATTAATGAGGCCGGGCGTGGTGGCGCATGCCTGTAATCCCAGCACTCGGGAGGCTGAGGCAGGAGGATTGTTGTGAGTTCGAGACCAGCCTGAGCTACAAAGTGAGCTCAAGGCCAGCCTGAACTGCATAGTGAGACCCTGTCTCAAAAAAAAAAGACAAAAAAAAAAAAAAAGAATTAATGAATCAAAGAGTTGTTTCTTTAAAAGATTAAATTGGAAAGATTAAATTGTCAAGCCCTTAGCTAATCACATCAAAAAAGGGGGAAAACTCTCAAAATTATGCAATAAGGAATGAAAAGGGTGAAATTTTGGATCCTATGAGAAACCAGAAGACCACTGATGCTTACTTTGAAAATCTTTACTCATATAGGATGGAAAACAGAAGAAATGGACAGATTCCTAGAAACATACAAATTAACAAAGCTTAATGAAGAATATATAAAAACTCTTAGCAATTCAATATCAGTCAATGAAACTGAAAACATGCCAACAAAGACAAGCCGAAATGCTGCTGCATTGACAGTTGAAGCCTACAAGACATTTAGATAAGATCTAACACCAGGACTCTTCAAACTGTTGAATGAAACTGAAGAGGAAGAAATTCTCCCTAACTCATTACCGAAGGTGAGTATTACACTGACACTAAAACCAGGTAAAGAACCAACCAATAAAGAAAACTGCAAGCCAGTCTACTTAGTGATCATGGAGGCAGAATCCTCAGTAAAATACTAGCCGACAGAGTACAGCAAATCACCGAGAAGGTTATGCATGATGACTAAGTGGGATTCATCTCTGGAATGCACTGATGGTTCAGTATATGCAGATCAATAAATGCAATGCATCATATGAACAGAGCCAAAGAGAAGAATCACATAAGCATCTCAGTAGATGGAGGAAATTGTTTTTGACAAATTCCAGCAGTCAAATGTGATAAAAACCCTACAGAAAATTGGAATAGATGTTCTTTACCTCAATCTGATAAAAGCCACCTCTGACAAGCCAACAGCCAACAGCATACTAAGTGAACAAAAACTAAAAGTTGTCTCTCTAAAATCAGGAACAAGACAAGGATGTCCACTATCACCATTCCTATTCAATATAGTGCTGAAACACTGGCCAGAGCAATTAGAGAAGATACAGAAATACAAGGAATAGGAATAAGAAAGGAAGAAGTGAAGCCATTGTTATTTGAAGATGGCTTGATATTCTCCATTGCAGATCCCAAAACTCTACCAAAAGGCTTCTAGAATTAACAACCAAATTCAGTAGTGTAGTGGGATACAAGTCAACATTCAGAAATCAATGGCATTTCTGTAAACAAAGATTAAACTCACAGAGAGAGAAATTAGCAAAACCACAACCTTCACATTAGCACTCAAAAAAAAAAAAAAAAAAAAAAAAAAAAAAAAAAAAAAAAAAAAAAAAAAAAAAAAAAAAAAAAAAAAAAAAAAGAAAGAAAGACTTAGGAATCAGTCTAACAAAGGAAGTAAAAGATCTACACAAAAAGAACTACAGCACTATGATAAAAAGACATTGAAGATGATTTCAGAAAATGGAAAGATATATTCCTTATTCATGGATAGGAGGCTGCAACATTGTGAAAATGGCCGTACTTCTAAAACTTACACAAACAATGCAATCCCTAACAAAGAACCATAGGCAGACCTCACAGATCTAGTGAAAACATACCCAAAATTCATCTGGAACCCAAGATACCCAGAACAGCAAAGGCAATCCTGGCCAACAAGGCAAGCCAGGAGGGGTCACGATCCCTGACTTGAAATACATTACAAAGCTCTTGTGATAAAATCCATGTGGCACTGGCACAAAGCAGACCTGAGGATCAAGGGAACAGATCAGAAGATGTGGACACAATTGTAAGCACATTCAGCCACTTTACCTGGGACAAAGGAGCCAAACATGTTCACTGAAAGAAAAACTGTGCTGGAAAAACTGGCTTTGCACATGCTGAAGACTAAAATTAGACTCGGTCTAATGTCATGCACTGAAATCAAAGTGGACCACAGATTTAAAACAAAGCTCCATTCAGTGTTTAATAAGAGCTCAGCAAATAAAGCTCCAGGATAAACTGTAGTAACAGGGGAAAGGGAAAAGCTATAGGGAAAGGGAGACTGTTTACACCAGGCACAGAGAGGCCAGCAGGGGACTCGGCAAAGCAGAAGGGGAGGAGAAGCAGGCAGCACCTGTCACGGTCACTCCGCACCAGGTGCGGCTCGGGAATCTCGGGAGAGCCACAGTGCTAACCTGGGAGTGTCCTCCTCTGACCTCTCGGTCTTTGTGGGGAGTAGAGAAGAGGAAGCCCATGGTGGGACACCGTGAAGGTCATGCCAAGCCCCAACACACGGGGGCTATTCCCCTGCTGCTGGAGTTACTGGGGAGAGGAACGACCTTTCCACGATGGGGCTGTGAACTCTTGGGCCAGTCTACATGAAGTCCATCCCAGCCCTTGAGTGGGGAGGGCAGAATTTTTTGCAAAGCTGCTGACTTACTAACTGAGTTCTTAAATCAGCATTGGGACACAACATGTCAGCTATTTTTACCATTTCTGCTTGGAAGAGCAGTTGTCTAACTGGACCTGTATGCTAAGTTTGCTCTAACCCTAACTATGCAACAGTTATACAAGGTACTTAAACTTACCTTTTTTAAAATGTATTTTAGTACAGGGTCTACGGGGTCTCACTACACAGATTGGACTTGTGTTCTGCCTCCCAAGCGCTGAGATTACAGGCACACACCACCATGCACAGCCTAAATCACCCTCTCAGCATGCCCTGGGGGTGGGGCTGGCACAGCACCCCAGGGATTAAATCCTGGTCGCTGCACCTGCCTGAGCAGGGGCTTTAGTCTGATGAGCTATCTGGCTGGCCCTTAAATTTAAAAGAACTTGAAAAATGCAATGAAGAATTCAGTTGTTTTGTGCACGAGTCACATTTCAAGAGCCTGAGAGCTGCAGGTAGTTAGTTAGTAGCCGCTGTTTACAGTTCAGACAGAGTGTTTCCATTACTGCAGAAAGCTCTGTTTTGTAGCTCTGGTCTAGATACCCTCGTAAATAGTTTTTGTAGTTATAATAAGAATGAAGAAGCCTGTCACTTGGATCCATGTCAGATCACGGAGCCCTGCAGGGTGTGACCCAGAAGGAAGGTATGTTCTTCTGCAAAGTGCCTTTCTGGGCTAGAATATAAAAATTCTTCCACTTGTTTTGTCCTTTTCCCAAAAATTCATCAGGAAATTAGTATAGGATCATTGGCAAAAGCAAAAAAAAAAAAAAAAAGGAAATAGTCCAGAAATACCCAGATTTTTTTAAAGGAAGCAATAGCCCTCTGGTCTAGTCTTCCTCCCCCAAACTCCTTCACTGCAAGGACCCTTTAAGCCCTTCCACCTGACCCACAGAGTGCTACACGCTGTTCTTCTGTGAGGCTCGCTCTCGATGCCAACCTTGGTATCATGAAGGAAGCAGCAGGAGAAGGAATAACTCAGGTGGTCAGTAATCGCATCATGTGGGTGCAGTAAGAAATAAAGGCCAACAAATGGAACATAAAGTTATAAAAGTACTGAGGGAATAGCTCACAGGAGTGGAGCGGGGGAGAAGATGGAGAGGTGAGGCAGGCAGCTAACCTCGAAGGTTGGCCCATTGAGAGAGAGAGAGAGAGAGAGAGAGAGAGAACAGAGAGGTGAGAGGAGAGAGAGAGACAGACAGAGACAGAGGAGAGAGAGGGAGAGAGACAGAGAGGAGAGAGAGGGAGAGACAGAGGAGAGAGAGAAAGAGAAAGACAGAGAGACTGAGAGAGAAAGAGAGTCATGGAAGTGCTTAGAGCTCTATGGTCAGGTGAAATGGCTTAAATTATTGCAGTGAAAGAGTTTGGGGGATGGAAGGACTGGGCCAGAGGACTACTGTTTCCTTCTTTAAAAATTTTCTGCTGTTTCTGTTTCTGGATTCTTTCTTTCTTTCTTTCTTTCTTTCTTTCTTTCTTTCTTTCTTTCTTTCTTTCTTTCTTTCTTTCTTTCTGTCTGTCTGTCTGTCTGTCTGTCTGTCTGTCTCTCTGTTTTCCTTCCTCTCTTCCTGTGGGCCTATATTAATCTCATGGTCGATTTTTGGAAAAAAGACAAAACCAGCGATAGAATTTCCACATTCTAGTGCAGAAAGGCACTTTTCAGGAGAACAGATCCTCTGGGGTGCCTCCCGCAGGGCTCCCACCAATGGAGCCAGGTTCACAGTCCTCTGCAAAGGCAGCTGCAGAACCTGATGACTTCTCTCCCATCCCCCCATCTGGATGCTCCACACATCTTGAGAGGAGGAATGAATTCTATGCGCCAGCCCAGGGACTGCTCGGGTGAGACAGAATGTACAAGTGGGTGGGTGTACTGGGGCTGCATGCGAGAGGAGCGGTGCCGCGAACCTCAGGGGCTCCCGAGGGCCCAGGGACGACTGCCACGAGAGAGCCCCTTGCAGCGCTCTCTGAGGGCGGCAGTAGGACCACAACCCTGGAAGGCCTCTGCAATCACAGAGCGCATTGGGGATGCCCGGGCTCTGGCCCCACAGGGGCTGAAATATCGTCACTGCTGTCAGCACATCGAGAACCAGCAAGGCCGATCGTGACGCGCTCTGCCCACGTGAGCACCGAGCGGCAGGCACACCGTGAATGGACAGAGCTTAGCTGCGCCTGATCCAAGGAGCTCTGGAGGTGGGTGGTGGTGACAGCTCCCCCACATTATTCTACTCAATACCACCTAACCTGACACTCACAAATAATTGAGATGGCAAATTCTGTCGTCTGCATTGGGTCACAATTACACATATTTAAAAAAACAAAAACAAACAAACAAACAAAAAACATGCCCAGTACTACATAGCTGTACATACTTGAAATGTTTAAAAACTAAGGTTTCCCTAAATTGCACACAAATGGAAACAGTGAAAAACAGTTGGAATAATGAAAAGAGAACATTGCCACATTCATGTTTTCATTCTGGGTCTCTCATTCTTGGGCACTGTGGTTACTCGCCAGTTTTCTTATTAACAATATTGCAGCCCTTTGAGGGGCAACGGTACTAGAGGCAGAACTCAGGGCCTCTGCAGTGAGCTACATTTCCAGCCTGTCTGTAATTTCTACTTTGAGGCAGGGTCTCCCCAAGTTGTCCAGATGGCATCCGAGCTTCAGATTTCCTGCCTTAGCGCCCCACAGTGCTGGGATTACGGGCAGTGCTGCTGTGCTTGGCAGCGCTGAGCTATTTTGTGGTGAACACGCAGTCTTATCTAAAAATGGGGGTGTATTCACCAGTGACTTAATTTACATGATCCTATTCAATTGTTATAAGAACCTGTCTTCTCATTTTGCAAACAAAATGTCAGGCTCTGGGAGAGAGGGATGGAGCAAGGTTAAGTCGCTTTGGTCAAGGGCATACAGCAGAGATATGGTAGAGCTGGGGACGGAACTCACAGGGCCTGACCTCCCAGGACCGTCTGTCTCACAGAGCCTCAGGTCTGCGATTTCCTGCAGAGTAAGTGCTGCCATTTTTTTCTAGAAGTTACCAAATTATCAAGGTAACAATCAGATGATGACCAAGGAAATACTTTGAAAATCAAAAAGCATTTACCAGTCACTTCTGTCCCAGAAGACTCCAGGGGCCTCGCAGCTATTCTGCGGCAGCCTGAGAATCGCGGCTGAGCTCCCAGGAGCTCAGGGGAAGGCGGAGTGTGGTTCTTCCTTGAGCCAAGTCGCTGGGCTGGGGGCTGACTGCACTGGTTTCCGTGCATGTTCATAAATATTGATTGTGATTAAACTATTATTATAATAATGAGGGTGATAATGCCTCCTCCCGCCCATCCCACCACACCACTCGAAGCCCCTACTTTTCATTAAACACAGGATGGCTGGCACCGCTGGGGCGTTGGGGAAGAGGCAGGGAAATGATCTCTATTCAGCAAAAGCATTCTGTTCCATGCGCCCATTAGGAGCTGCAGCCTCATTAACCAAAAGAATTATTCCTGTCTCCTGTTGCTCAGGGTACTGCGCTCTGAGATGAGATCCAGGAAGTGTATGTTCTCTCCTTTCTCTCCCCTGGGGCTTCCAAAGAGACGCCCGACTGGATACCTGTTTGTTCTTCCAGTTTCTCTCATTTCTGTCCCAATCCTTCCTTCCCAGGGAGGGCTTTTCTCCAGGGCTCCTGAGAGCACCCTGAGGGCGGCTGAGTCCCATGCTTTCTGCCTAGCAGGAGTCTGAGTGATTTGTGAGTCACTGCTTCTCAAGAAGATAGTGTGGTGGCTGTCATCACTTACGAGGAGGGAAAGGAAGCTCGGGAAAGCTAAAGATGGCCAGACGGACCCACGGCACAGGTGCCTCGGAGCCAGGGTTCGCCCTTCTGGAGCCATGCTGCCCACATGATGCACACCCTTAGGACAAACTCAGTGGAGATGAGAAAGTTTTAGTTTTGTAGAATGTCTAGGCAGGCCCAAGGCTTAAAGGAGGTGATCAAAAATATGATAAGTATTTAAATGTTGATAATGATAGAGCTGGGGAGATAGCTCAGTGGCATAAGCACCTGCCTGGCAAGCACAAGGTCCTGAGTTTGATCCCTGGTACTCCAAGTAAATAATAAAAAAATAAAAATTATAATACATAGCCGGTATGGTGGTGTATGTCTGTAATCCCAGCACCTGGGAGGCTGAGGCAGGAGGATTGCTGTGAGTTCGAGGCTAGCCTGGGCTACAAAGTCAGTTCGAGGCCCATCTGAACTACATCTTTTTTGAGGGAGACTCAAAAAGACCAAAGTAGACATATAAAAATTCAGTACATTCGCTTTCCCTGTTGGCCCAAGTCTGGCATACAGCGGAGAGGTCTGTGGCATTTCCTCGCTTTCCTGCACTCAGGTAAGCAGCAAGGAAAATAAGGTAAGTGAAAGGGGAGACAGCACCCTGTGGTTGAGGCGGCCATGTGGGCCACTGCCTTCTCTGGCCTCAGTCACCACAGGTGCAGAGTGGGATGCCAGAAGTCGCCCTGCTCCTTACAGCCCTGGCCAGCGCTGCCTCCTGGCTTAGGTGACAACCCAGACGCCACTTGTACCACCTTCTCTTTATACTGCTCTCCGGGTCACTGCCTACATCTTAATTTCTGGAGAAGATTTACATCACTGCTGGGAGTCACTACCACTCTGCACAAGAGAAGGTAAGGGGTGCACGTGAGCACAATCCAAAGTCATTCTGCTGTAGGGAGACATGTGGACATGGTGGGTACTGAACCAAGGGCTCTTTTTCTTCCACCTGACAATTAGAAGATATTAGGGAAGTTCGGCAAACAGTCAAATATGAATGGAAAATTCTCCTTGGCATAAGGATGAGGCAAAAAGAAAATTCAAGGGGCCTAACCCTCCTCAGTTCAACCACATTGCTTGGTGGTGAGTTTGGTGGCCTCTGATTCTGGTGTCACCTAGGTGTGCCCTGATACGTGCACATCTCATGCTTAGATGCACTCCATGCTGTGAAAGAGGCTTTCAAAAAAGCCTCTCCTTGGTAGAGCTTAAAAACAATCTTTCCACTACTACAATTCCTGGTCCAACAGCTTACATATGGCCATTATTATTATTATTATTGTGTGTATTTAGTACAGGGTCTATAGGGTCTCACTACATAGATAGGACTTATGGTGAGCCTCCTGTTTTCAGTATCCCAAGCGCTAAGATTACAGGTGCACACCACCACGCCTAGTCTCAGTCACTATCTCAGTGTACCCCAGGGGCAGGGCTGGCATGACACACTGGGGATTGAACCCCGGCCACTGCCTTCTGCCTAAGTAGGCACTTTAGTCCCCTGAGCTATCTGGCTGGCCCTTACATATGGCCATTATTAGAATATAGTGGCCAATGGAGGAACTGATTCTAATGTTCAGTACTTCACAGGATAACCACGACTAACACCTAACAAGCACTGAACATGTATCCCATTCCATGTATGTAACAGTTTCTCATTTAATTCTAGTGACAACAATTTATGTCACATCATTACTCCCATTTTATGAATCACTAAACTAGGGTCCCAGTTGAATCTGCCTAAGATTGTATTTTAGAAACAGGCAGAGCTGGAGAAGTAGGAAACCTGAGGGCACAAATGACCCCAAGCCCAAGTGTGTTGGAGAATGGGATGTTCGGATACAGAGTCTAACATCCTTGGCCCTAGCCAATATTTTGGTTACTGAAGAGGTATTCTAGAGACTAAAGATGAATGAAAAATTCTTGAAGAATAAACATGAAGCACAAAATGCTAAGAAGACATGGAAGAGAATGAAATCGAAATTCTGAATGGAAGAGTGTGCTGAAAGGTTAGTTGATCCTGCTCTGAAGAGTTGCCTAGGTTGTGTATGGGAGAAGGGATAGATATGTTAGGGCTGAACAGGAGAGAAACTGGCTAAAAGCGCTGCTGAAATCATTTAGATTTTCTTACTGTTTTCAGTCAATTGATGGCAAAGTGTAGCATTCCTGTGTACAGCGCGCAGGCCACGTGCCAGAGTCAAGCAAGGCCTGCTCCTGCGTGTCCCGTGATTCCAGTGGCTCCCTGGCTCCACCACAAGCATTCCCACTCTGCAGATGGAGACACTGAGGCTCAGAAGGGGTCAGCAAGCTGCCACATGTCTGGTTGTCTGGGTTTCACTATCATAGATCTAACTTTTAGTGGAGGCTCTGCATTGTATGTGGCTCAGATGTCAGGGTACAATCTGTGACTTCCAATTTCCCAACTATTGTTTTCCGTCTGCATCTGTGCACAGATTCATTAGGTATTTCTTTCACAGCGAGCATTCCTTGACCTGGCTGCTCAGTATCTTACAGTCTGAACAAAGTACCATGCACCTCACCTTTGCTGTGGAAGGTATTACATTGTCTACAGAAGGAAATGGTTAATTTTGGATGCCTGTCTTCTTTCTCCTGTAAAGCCTCTGCAAGGTTGCTTTGGCCAGGAGATATGTTAATTGTCAACCGCATTTTCTAGGCAGTAGCTGCAAATAAGGGTGTCCCACTAGGCGATAAAATGATCTGTCACAGGCCCCGAAATGAATGGCAGATTCTGAAACAGAGAGAGCTGCTGAAAGGGGCTGGTAGAACAAGACTGGATGGGTTAGTGCTTTATGGCTCTGTGACTTCCTGTGGCACAGGCTTTGCTGATTCATTGTGAACAAAATACAGTGAAAGAAATAAATGCTGGCTCTTGAAGCCACCTTTCTGTGGCGGCTCATGGCTGCAATGTCAGGAGACCACCAGTTTGGCACTGGCTTGCAGCAGGGAGCTGCCCCTGCAACTTCCTTCACTTCTCCAGGGGAGACAGTTTTTGCTCTATTGTGGCTTGAAAGCCTGAAATTCCACGGTCTGCATGACAAGGGTTCTGCAAGGCTCTTCCTCCATCCCTGCCATTTCCCTCCATCTGCTCTGTTCTTTCCTGGACTCACAAGGCAATTCCAGAACATTCCAGGCCTCCACATCCTCCTCCAGGCCAGCATACTTTGGGACACCCTTGTGCTCCTCTCTGCCAGGCTTGGGTCTCCTCATGGTTTGGGTCACCTCGGAATGTCCTCCCTTTCAGTGGCCTTCCGGATGAGGCTGAGGCCCTCTGGCCTACTGTCTTGTCGAATTGGCTATTTCTCTCTGAATAATCACTACGGGTTGGGAGTGCATCTCCCATACACACATTTACAAGCGGCATTGTCTCTTCTTTCCTGCTGAGCCCCCAGCTGCTAGCAGGTAACAGGCACTCAATAAACGTGTATCAAATGAAGAACCAGCACAAAACTGAAGATCGTGCGTGAAGCCATAAGAAGCCTAGGGATTTTGAGAATCCATCCCTTTGGTTTTATTTTGCAGCTGGCTAGCTGCTGGGGAAATTATTTATAAAATAAGTTTGCTGGTGAGTTTGGAACACAGGTAACTTTTTTTTCTTAGGAACAATATCAGTGCTGGTTCCTAGAAGAGCCAACAACTAACTTCACACGTCCTGTGCATTGATGGGGAAGCACATTCTGGCCATTAAGGAGGACACGTCGGGTGGAGAGCACTTACGAGTTGTGGGACTTCGGATGAGTCACTCAGCGTCCCTGCCTGGGTGGGGATGGTAGCTGAGCCTGTTACGGAGACTGATTGTAAAGATGAAGAGATGCTGAGTGCAGTGGTGTCAGCCACAAGGGCATCTTAGTGGCTTACCGAGGCCCTGAGACGCCTTCTCCCACATGTGGCAGCTGACTGAGCAATCATAGGCCTCAGCAGTGGTTCACTGGCGCTGCTCCTCATCAGAAGGCGAGCCCACAACTCTGTGTTTAATCAACAGCCTGCACCAGAGCATGCCACTGCTCCTATCCTGGGCCTTCCCTAAGCCAAAGAAAGAAGGAAGCACAAGCCTAGAAAGCCCAGCAAACTCTCACAGCCCCTCGCTCTGCTCTACACTGAGCACAGCTTCTTCTCCAAAAGGTCCTATGGACAGAATTCAACTCCTTCCCCTTCTGACTTTGACCACAGTAACCACCACATCGAGAGATCTGCACGAAAGCTGCAAATGCTGCTGACTGAAACCAACACAGCCTTTGTCATAGATTCTGGGAGAAGGTGCTGCTTCCTTTGTCATATTTCTGAGTGGCAAAGCAGCTGTCAGGTGGCAAGAGGAGAAGAGCAAGGTCAACGGGGGCAACTTGAGACCTGGAAGACGGAAGCCACAGGAGGCCGGAGGCTCCTGAGAGCCCTCCGGTGACTGAGCTCTTCCCCTGTCCTCAGTGGCTTCGTTTGTGCAGTGACCACTTCGAATGGCAATTCCTGCCTGTGGCTTCAGAGAGCTCAGCAATGCTTTGGGGTGAGAGCTGGGCCACTGCTACAGGTGGGGTTTGTAGAGGGCAATGCAGGGTGCGGGGGCCTAAGCCCTGGGCCCCAGCCCCACCCTGGCTGGAGGAGCTGTGTTGGGTGGAATTGTCCCGAGAGTCTCACAGCACAGAGGCACAGAAGACACTCAGCTCCGGGCTGTAACCGAGCAAGGCGCTGCGGAATGGGACCTGCCTTGCGTTACGCTAGACTCTGAAGGCAGTCATATAACCACGGTTGTGGGACACTGATGGACACACAGAGTGAGGGGCATCCAGGGCGACCCTCAGCTCCGGGGCCAGGGTCAGGATGGGGCCCCCAGCCCAGGCCTCTCTTCAGGGCTGCCCACCCTGCCGTCCTCGCCCACTCTGACACTCCCGCCTTCACACCTGCCCTCTCCAGGTACACCACACCCCAGCACGGCCTGCTGACCCCTGCTCACAGCGCCTGCGCAGTGCCTCCCCTGCCCCCGCCATGGCCTGCACTGCTGCCAGAGTTGTCTCCTTCCTCTCTCCTTGGGGTCCCCAGGACTCAGCCCACAGCCACTCTTTGCAGAGACGTGCGATCTTCCCGGCATAGTGGCCCCAAGTGCCCTGCTCTCCAGCTTGGCCCCAGATGCTCCTCTCTCACCGGGTCACTTTCTTTCCTTTCGCGCCACCTGTCCTCTTAGGTAAGCGGCAGCCTCAGAGGACAGGAGATGCCTTTTGTGCTTGCTGCCATGGCCCTTGCACCTAGCGAGGCACCCTGTTCTCAGGATCTCAGTCAGCAGATGCATGCTGTGCGAGGAGGAGTGGGTGAGGAGCGGAAGTCCAGAGGCCCCGCCCTCACAGCACCTGGCCAGGCCTGGGGAAAGTACCTGAAGCTTCTGGGGCCTAGACGGAGCACCTGCCTGCGTCCTGCTTGGCCTCCTAAAAGAGCAATGCAAGGCTGCCCGCTGAGCAGACCTTTCCAAATGGGCAGCCCACACAAAAGCACATCTTGCAGGCAAGAGAAATGGGCGGGTAGTTGCTAATTGCGTCTTCCAACTGGGCTGATCTTTGAAAAGTTCTTGAGGCGCCTGCCTCCATCAATCCCGGCTGCTACGGCTGCTGAGGCTGCTGAGGGAGGAGGGAGGGTGTGCTTGGGCGCCTCTCGGGCTGGCACGACGAAGCCACATCGCGTCCTCCCCCCTCCCCCAGCTCCTCTCCAAGAGAGGAAGCAGCGCAGATGGAGACGAGAAATAAATGTTCCTGCCTGCTCCGTGCCACTGCAGACGCTTTCCAAAATGTCTGCTTGGACCATGAAATCAAGCCCACCCAGGAAAGGAGGCGCTCAGCAGGGGAAAGAGGGGGAAAGGGTGGCACGCTTGTCGGCACCCGGCAGCTTTCGGGGGCAGAGCACATGGCTCATCCTTGGCAGCCCCGCTGAGGTGAGGACGTGGTAAGTGCACAGTAAGACCCGAAGGATGGAGTCAGAAATGGGAGCAGGTGGCGGAGACCTTGCCAGACTGTCACCCTATCTCTGAGGCTAGGGCCACAGTCCCCTCCTCACAGCTGGCCCCTGCACTGGCTTTGCTTTGCCCAGGACACCTGCCACTTCTGCCCATCCCTTTGCGCTGCCACTCAACTCCTGGGCAGGCCACACCCCCTGGCTGTAGGCATCCTTCTGCAGGCTAGGCAGGAGCTCTGCCCTGTGCCTGGGGACAGTCTTGCCACTCCCAGGGACAGCGCACCTGCTCTAAGACAGGAAAACTGGCCGGGGTCTAGACAGAGGCTGTAAAGGAGAAGTGGCTGTGGTGGCCCCCTTGGTGGCCAGTGCAGAGGGGGGTGCAGCCCAGAAGTGGTGCAGAGTGCTCTGCACTCCATGCCTTCTTCCCTGGCAGGCAGTGAGGCTGCAGTGTCAGGGCAGGGACAGCGCCGGTCCAAGCGGGACACTGCTATGAGGGCCCTCCGGGCCTTTGTTGCTGGGACTCTCTGGAGGCATTCCCAGGTGCCTATGCTGAAAGTGGCAGCCACTGGACTCAGCAAGGTCCCCGCGTGAGTCGCTCATCAGGATGGGTCCCGAGCTGGGACTTTTCTGGGTTCCACAGCTCAGGCTCAAGAGAGGAAGCACAGTTACTCAAAATGAAGACGTCAAGCAAGCGCTGTCCTCCCTGGGCACGAGGAGGGTGTTCTCCCGGGAGCTCCACTTACTTCTCCTGCCCTGGCCATCACTTCTGTGCTTTCACGGCATAGTGCAGCATTATCTGGTATCTCCCGCTCAAGTGCCCTGAGTCCTTCTCTCCGAAGCCTCCCCACTCATTTGCCCATCTGCCTTCCAGTGCCGGGCAACTGCCAGCTGAATGCCACTCCCTCCAGGAGGCCGTTCAGTGGCGGCAGAAAGTCAGCAGGAGGCTTCAGTCCTGTCCCCACTCTGCTTGTTGCTGTGCAGCCTCGGAAAAATTGCTCCTCCTCTCTGGGCCTTGGTTCCGTTGTCAAAAGAGTCAGTTGGACAAGCTACCACACTTCCAGGACCAAGTTCAGTCCTCATGCCTGGGAGGGCCAGAGCTGCTTGTGCAGACAGCTGGCCCTGCAGACACGTGGACTAGAAACTGTTTCAATGTCTCCGCCAGGTTTCTCCTTAATTCCAAGGCACAGGGAAGTATGGGCTGGGGAAGAGGACTGAGGCAGTGCAGGTTGGGAAGGGAGATGTGCATTGCATCTTGCAGTGATCCTGTGGCTACCATTACTGCTAACAGCTTCCATTTAGGAGGTGCAGTACTGGTTAGGGGGTGCCCGGCTCTCAGCCACCTCACCATCTCATAGGGCCTCGTGGAGGAGCTTATCGTCCTCTCATTTCATTAAAGACTAGGAAACTAATGCTCAGAAAGGGTGAGACACCTGCTCAAAACCACACAGCTGGGTAATATTGGTGATGGGGTTGGCACTCAGTCCTACTGGCTTCCAAAGAGGATGGTGAGCTACCAAGTGCCCCACTCTGAGCCTTGTCTTGGCACTCAGCACCCACTGGAGAGGTTCCTCTTCCAGTGAGGAAAGCGGTTGCAAAGACCCAGAGACAGTGCTTTTCACTGTCAAAGAAAACAGCTCAGCTCCAGCAAGAGCCCTGCTGTCAGAACTAGGAGGGGAGAGCCGTGGTGCCACTGCTGGGAGCCAGGGAGAGTGGGAGCCCTGGGTCCCCAAAGCTACACAGTTGCAGCCAGCTCTCCACACACCGCTCGCCCCCAGGAAGTGTCCTGGCTTCCTTCCACCTCCAGCTCTGCTGCAGCTCGTGTCCAGCACAAGCCCCAGGCTCTCGGCATTCCGTTTGCCCATCCTGGGCCCTTGGCACTGATAAGACTGCTCGTCCACTCCAGGGGCGGTGAATGCTGACAGTGCCCAGGCCCAGCAGGGCTGCATGCACCCACCACCAGGAGTTGCAGAGCACAGCGCGTCCGTGTGGATCCGAGCCTCGCACCAGTAGGCTGTGGACAGATTCCCCCCTCAGACCCAGCCTTCTCCAGAAGCTGTTTTTTACAGAAGGAAGTTTTTACATGGGATCAATTAATACAGTAAAGAAAAATAGACCCTGCACAGAAAAGATCACACAGAACTTATCTGTAGCCCCTTACAGGCTGTGGGTCTCTGTGTGCGGTTTCTAATATTAATTTCTCATTTATAGGTGTGGAGATAGTGGGTTGTTCTGTTAAGCACTGTGCCTGAGAGCTCTAAGTGGGCGGAGCTGGGCGATTCTGTGGATGCACGTACATGGCAGGTGGTGTGTGTGTGCGCGCGCGCGTGCCCGTGTGCACATTGTACACTCACAGAAGAAAGTGCGATATGCTGCCTCTGTCTTAGTGCTCATACTCCATACTAGCAATGGACTACAATTCACACATACACAACAGCACTCCTCCTGCTAACCAAAGCCACAAGCCCAAACCGAATTATAACAAAAGCAGGAAAGAAAGAATCTCTTTACTTACAGTAAATGACAGAAAAGAAGAAAACAAAGTCCCTTCGTCGTATCTGGATAGTTTTGCCAGCACTCCTTCCAAGATAGTAATGAACTAGCGAAACAGCAATGAAGAAAACAATTGTTATTTCAAAGCATCATTGTTCCCAACAGACAGAAACACTTCCCAACCACACAGAGACTGAGCCCCAGGAGCAGTGCCTTCAGTGCCTCTCTGCTTCCTATTCGATTTGTTGCCTACCTTTGGAGCAAGGAAGAGGCTGACTTTGCATGGAAATATTTGACTTATCCGGCTTTCTCTTCATTATTATGTGATTGCAAATATAGAGGGTTACAGAAGTGCAAAGTGACAAAATATTATTGAGTTGCATATAGCACGCGATAATATTAAATGCACTTTTCAAAATCCAAAACTGCGCAAAGCAGTTTTTATGCTACATATTAGCACTCCATTTAATCCAATCTATTTTTATTTGTATTTTATCAGTAATTTTGGGGAAACAGAAGTTTAGCACTGGCAAATATAAATGTCTTCCCATTCAGCATTACTTAGTTAAAATTCTATAATTCATGAGAGTGACTGAAATAGCTTTATCTGACTTTTATGTTTTATTATGACTCTCACTGCATGTGAAACTAGAGGAAAAGGGGTTTTCATGATGGCAGAATTCCTTATTACCGTTTAATTTTCTGTATTTAAAAATCTAACTTCGTCAGTGCTGAAAAACAAAATAAACATTTCCCGCGTAACCGAGCGCAACATTTAAGGACAAACTTATTAAGTCAACATATTGTCACTTCATCAATTTGTCTTCACGCGGCTCACAACCATCAGAAAATCTCTCCGATCTGCGGCTGGGTGATGTGCAACCTTGTTCTCGGAGAGACGCAAGGATCCAGCGCAACTTTTTAACGTGTTACATTTTAATGGAAATGCGGACATAACCGAGCACTGTCACAGGAAAGCATGTCACCTGAAGCTGGAGGTTACCTTTGCAACCAAGAGTGTTATCATTTCTTTAACAGTTTCTTCAATTAGTTCGTCTATTTTTGAGTGGTATTGATGCTAAAAACACAGAAAGACAAAATTAGCATGTTTGGGAGGTGACAGCTGCATTTGTCCCTAAATTATAGACCACACAATTTATAAGTATTGCCTGGCCTGCTGACATAGTTTATTTCCATAGTTCTAGAAGCAGCTAGAGGATTCTGACTCCAGGTCTTTGATGGAAAGACATTGAAAGCTCCTTAAGAAAAAAATAAAGAAAAACAATAATCAGGCTTATGGTTGATTGTTCCCTACCCAAGGCTTTGGACACCTTTGATGTGTGTAGACACATGCTTATTTAGAAATAGGACACATGGGTGGCCCCACAGCCTAGCAGTGTCCTGCTCTGGATCTTATAAAGCAAGGCACCGTAATAATCTAACAGAGATGGGAAAAATCATCTTTGGAAAACAGCAGGGGAGACATTGCATTTGCAGACTATTCTGAAGCCTTCAGGAACTCTGGGTTCATGCCTCTCAGCTCACCAAGGTCACCTCCAGGGCTGGACTCAGTGTCCAAGTGTGTCTTTCTGAGCCCTCCAGGCATGTGACCACTGTCTCCTGGGTAAGCATAACCAGGTTTCAAGCCTCTATGAGACCACAGCTAGTATTTCAATTTCTCTATCTGTGGCTGTCGATTAAATTTAAATAGCAATATGAAAACAAACCCCCACACAAACAAAAATCTGCTGTAAATGCCAGGGGAAAAGGAAAAGTGATTTCAACACAAAATTTTATATGCCAGATCCTTGACATTTATTAGATCATGTTGGTATCCACTTGGATTATTCTGTATTTCCTTAACAAAAAAAAAAAAAAAAAAACAACAATGCAAAACATTGTTATTTGTAAGGGAAAACGCACTTACCCACTCTTTAGCAAACTTTCAGAGGATGATTAATTAGGAACAGAAAAAAAGAAAAGGAACAGTGCAAATAAAAATTAGGACAAATGAACTCATGAGAAATAAAAACTAAATAAACCATTAAGAAAGCAAAGAAAATATACAGATATAAGCCACAGAAATGTAGTTTACTATTCTAGTAAATGGAAATCAGAATCATTCAAACAGAGAGGTATGAAGTTGTTTTGTAATTGGAAGACCCGGATAAAGTCCTAAGGCAAACCCAAGAAGTCACATAATCTACAAAAATGTAGCTCAGTTTCCTTATCTGTAAAAGAAAATAAGACAGGTAATAAAAGCACCCAGGACCAAAAGACAAGCAAGGCGAGTATAAATTACCTCTTTGGGCATGAGCAAAACCTTTATAGAGATGTTTAGCTCCAAATTTCAAAGTAGTCAAAAGAAAAGACTTTGAACATCCTCCTCACAGAAGATTTTGCTTTGAGCATTCCACAGCGTTCTATGTGCCACAATATTGCATTTTACCCCCCTGACTATGTAGGATTAGTACAAGGCTTGCAGTGGTCTGGTCTAGGATTATTTGAAAGCCCAGTGGCCAAGTCCTTCCCTGGAACCCCGGGTTTTCAGGCTCAGAGGTCTGTTCTGAAGCCCTAGTGATGGTCTAGATGTGAGGACATCTCACCCACTGGACTTGCATTAAAACCTTATTTGTTCAAGTTCAGAGACTAATAAGGGTCCAGCCAGAGAGAGGATCTTATGACTCAGTCTTTCTCTTTATTGTAGCTGGTTAGAGAGACAACTAAGCTTGACATTGTCCTTGTTGTCAATCTGGTTCTGGTGAAACAAAACCTACCCTCCCCATTTGCTAGGTTCAAGAAAGAATTTGCTCATTCAGTGGCCCAGACCTGAAGCTCAACAACAAAAAATAATCTGTAGAATTCCATGCTAGAAACACAAAGAAAGCTGTCAGAGCAAAATAATTCAGGATTATTGACAGGGATCCAATTTTCATTTTTGGGCCTTGAGATTAGATCCTGAATTGCATCCTTCCTTTCTTAATCATGTGCCTGCCTCTGCTGGTAGGTTTGCTTCAGATTGCTATGAGTGAGTCACATTTATTAAATTCATTATGGGATTAAGCCAAATCTGAAAAGCTTGCTGTGTGCAAAATTATATAAGAGCAAACATTAAACGAGGGGCTTCTGACTACACCAAAGAACACTGTTGACAACAGAAAGATTCTCTTGAAAGTCTTGGCTGAGGTGGTAAATGTAGGCAAGAACAACAGTTCTCCATATACTAGGAAAGATGATTGGTCTTGGGCTGAGGAGTGAATGCGATTATTCTTTTAAGAGGTTGAGCTTTCCTTCCCAGTACATGAAGACACTACAGGGACATTGTGCCGTGGAGGTTTATGGGAATCTCAGTACTGTACATGTCCAAGCTGGCCCTCCCTCCTCTTCAGGTAGCCCTACACTGTACAGATCTGATCTCCACTCTCAAATCATGACCATCCTGTCCCCCACTGATGCTTATAAAATAACTAATGAATCTAGAATTATCATTGTTGTGAGCATAGAAATCAGTCACCTAAACATGTCACACAAACGGTACATGGAAACGGGACTGATTTAGAAGCTAGGCGTGCTACTTGGCATTATCCCTACTCAAAGCCTACTAGTGCTGCCTAGTTAGCATGGTGGGCACATGGGTGGGCACATGTCTCTAAACCTACCTAAGATGTATACATAGTATTGTATGTAAATTACATTTTTTTCCCCCTGGTACTGAGGATTGAACCCTGGGCCTTTCCATTGCGCTACATCCCCAGCTCTTTTAATTTTTCATTTTGAGACACAGTCTTACTAAGTTGCTATGTAATTGTGTCTTAATCCAATTAATTGAACTGAATAAAACTGACTCCTGGGCACATAGCATGGTAATAATTATTCTGTGCATTGTGTAGCAAAGCAGTTCCTATCAGCCCCTATTTCTACTTAAGTAATTTTATGTAACATGAATCCCTTCTGCCAGGTTTTCCTGATGTATGTGACTTATTCGATTAACTTGCCTTTCTGGAGAAATAGTGAGGGTAGTGCCTTTGCTTCTTTGCTCTTTCTGGGGGCGTAGCTTGCTTTGTGCAGAAGAGGGGGTGCATGCACCCCTGGGCCACCTCTGAATCACCACCCTGCTACTACACTGACTTGTCATCAGATTCTTGCAGTATAGGTACGAAGAACGGTCTTTGCTATTTTCTCATTTTTCCATCCTCCCTGCTGGGCTTCCTCAGTTCCCGGGAGCGAGCGTGCGCACAGCCCTGAGATGCGTCCCGAGTGCTAGGTGGTGGCGGCAGCTGCCTGGGAACTGCTGCTTTTCAATGGCGCGGAACGTCTGGGGAGCTCACTTTCACTACGGCTAGACTGCGTCGCTGCGGCCTCACCGCAGCGGCGTGCAAAGCATTCCACTTGACCTCCTGGGCTGCACATTTGCCTTGTCATGGAACAGACTGCGTGTGGGTTGTCTTTCTGTTAAGACCATCTGACCTTGGAGATGAGCTGAGAACACACTAGACTGAGTGAGAAACTATTTAATACACAATTTCCTCTCGATTGATGCTTCACAAATTTTAATGAAAAAGTAAATATTTAAGATGGAAAAGTATGGTTAACACATGTCTCAGCGGCTGCCTTTAGAGGGGACATTAGCCCAGGGAAGAAACTCAGGAAGTGACGCTAAGATTGGAGATGGTACCACCTCACGGTAGTCTAAATCGGGTCGAGGGAGATGGAGTCCAGGTGATGAGTAGCGCTGGAAGTGAGGCAGATCTCCAGTGTATAAGCTTAATACACAATATTTACTAAGTGCGAAGTGCATAGGAACACTGACCTCCTACCCTTTTCCAGATTTTGGGCTAGTCGTATTTTAACAAACAGGTCAGTCCTATTTTAACAAATCAGTTTTATTTTAGAAATACATATCCCGATTCTGCAAAGCAAGAGATGTCAGGGAGGGTCCCTTTCCACATGATTTGCCACTGAGGTTCTACTCAGGGTCTCAGTCACAGTGCCACATCTCGGAATCATGGCTGGCTTTCCCCTGACCATTCTCAGCCACTTGGCAGCCTAAGACCTGGAGGGGCATGGCTTCCCACACGCTGGCCTCTAAGATGTCTCTGATTCATTTACACTCAGAAGAAATGTCATGAGAGGTCTTTGTGACATTGCTTGGAAAGACTGATGGATTGTAGATTAGAATGTAGTAAGGGAAGATGCCTTAAAAAAGGTATGTAAGTGTGTGTGTGTGCGTGTGCACGCACTATTTTGCAAAAGACAAAGAAATGTGTACAAGCGTCAGCTGTTTTCATTAAACCTTTTTTTTTTTTTTTTTTTTTTTTTTTTTGTCTTTTTGAGACAGGGTCTCACTACGCAGTTCAGGCTGGCCTTAAGTTCACTTTGTAGCTCAGGCTGGTCTTGAACTCACAACAATCCTCCTGCCTCAGCCTCCCGAGTGCTGGGATTACAGGCATGCGCCACCATTTGAGTTGTATAAGAAAAATACATGCAATTATTTCTACCTTATCAAAAAAGAGCAATGTTCAGGAGGAAATAGGTGCTGTCATTTAGCCCCATTGATAGTCCAAATGTGATTACCTGGATAAATCTAAGACAGCTTTCTTGTCTTATATCCAGAAGTTTGGAGAATTTATTATCTCCAGTTTTCATAAATGACTCACTTATCTTTCCCAGTGGTTGTATAGTGGCTATATTTGTTATCTGAGAGTTGGGGGCAGTAGGTTTACATGAGTAAGTGACTTGCTCAGGGTCACATAGTTTGGTAGCTGAGATAAGGTTCACAGGATAGTGATAAGACTTCTGCACAATTTGTTGGGTGTGGTGGCACAGGCCTGTAATCCCAGCACTCAGGAGGCGGAGGCAGGAGGATCCTTGTGAGTTCAAGACCAGCCCTAGGCTACAAAGTGAGCTCAATGTCAGCCTGAGCTGCAGAGGGAGACTCTGCTTCCAAGAGACAACAGAACTAAACCAGACCCCAAGATCAGGCAAGGCCATCTCCTTTAGCACAGGAGTGGTCAGTGGCAAGGGTGAGGGACAGGTCACTGGGTGATAAAATGCAACTTATTCATTTGTATTGCCTATCTCCAGCCAGGAGCCACGGTTTGGCTCACAGGGGCTCACCAGTCTGCTGAGAGGCACAGTAACTGTCCAACTAGCTTTTCCCTATAGTGTAGCATGATGGCCCTGAAATGTCACTGCATTCTCAATGGTGTCTAATGACTGCCCCTCCATTCTCTCTACTCCCCACCGACCCCCAAGACAAAGGGAGACAAGTTATGGTCAAAGTAATCTCACTTCCCGGAGAGGACTGTTCCGCTCTCTGACTGGGTGTGGAGGAGTTGTTTAGATCAGGCCCCACCGAACCCAACTGGAGCGGCTCTGTGACACACCAGGGGAGCAGAGCACAGTCAGCCCCGCTGCTGCAACCCAGCTGCAACCCACCACCTGCCGTCCTCGTGAGACCCAGATAAGTGTCTGCCTCCACCGGCTCCAGGGGAACTAGCTGAGCTGGATTTTAGCAAACCTGAAAACTCTCTCTTGTACCCTGGAGAAAGTGAGAAATGCCACCCAAGGAATGAAAGAAAAGACCTGCAAAACACGTATAGAACAGCATCATACCTACAACTCAACAATAGAATACTAAAAGCCCCATTTAAAAATTGAGCAAAGGATGTGAAAATGTACAAATGGCCCATAAAGACCTAGGACACGAGAGGCTGTCAGCCAACTCTGTAGCCCTGATTGCAGCAGATGCTGCCTGGTTGAGGCATGCAGCAATTAGACTGCACACAGCTGGTGGGAAAGTAAGACGGTGCAGCTTTGTGGAAAGGCCTGGCTCCTCAAGAAGTCAGACCTGGTTGGACCACATGAACCAGTGATTCTGTCCCTAAGTCTATACACAAGAGAATTGAAGACCAAAGTGTGCATGAGAATTCGTGCCTGTGTGGCATTATTTATAAAAGCTAAAAGTAGAAACAACTCCAGTGTCCCTCAGCCAACAAATAAACGCACGAATCAATACAATGGAGTGCTCTGCAGCCATAAATAGAAAAGACCAACACGTGCTACAGTATGGATGAAACTGAAAACATTTTGATATGCGAAAGGAGCCAGACACACCAGGTCAAGCAAGGTATGACTCTATTTATATGAAATTTAAAGAGCAGAAATTTTTTCAGAAATAGGAAAATCTATGGAAAGAAGATTGGCGACCATTTCAGGCTTAGAAGTGAGGGTGGGCAGTGATTGTGAATGGGCCTTTGGTTTCTCTCTAAGATAATGACAATATTCTAAAACTGATCTTGGCAGTGACGGCTGCCTAAGTGTGTGAAGGCACTAAAACTGGTGAATTGCATACTTTGAAGTATATGCTATATGAACTATAGTTCTATCCAGTACAAAGCAGCAGTAGCTTGAGGAGGAGAAAACAGAATTCTGAAGAGTAGGAGCCTGAAGGTTCTTTGGTGAATTTTGGAGATTGCCTAGAGCCAGGTTTAGAAAGCCATGTAGCACCTAGGAGATTGCACTGCACCCCTTGGGGAAGCTCGGGTGAGCCAGGGGTGTGAAGAGGGGCGGAGAGGAAGGGGAGCTCACCCGCTTTGGATCTGGGGCCCAGCTCCCCAGCTTCCCCTTCCAAGTCAGCTATGGCCTTCTCTGGAGGCTCAGCTGACTCTGCAGCTAAACCAGGCTGAGCAGGGGCTGCTCCTGGATGCAGCACTCGCCTCCTATAGTACCTGCAAACCTGGGGCTTATCCCAGCACCACAGAAAACCAAAAGCTAGAAATACAAACAGAAGCAGGTGGGATAAAATTAGAACAGTGCCATTATTTTGCAGATAAGGAAACTGAGACCCGAAGAGGCTGGCTGACTGTCTAACCTGTGTGCCTTAGGACCATCTGCAGCAAGAGCCCTCCCCAACCCAGGCCTCGCCTGGCGGCGCTGGTAAGGCCTGAGGCTTTCCCTTTAGCTTCTTTTGCGATACTGAGCCTCCAGACCGGTGGTTCCCCACCATCGCCAAAGAACTGGTCAGGAGTGAGAATTTTCATACCACATCCAGAACCAGCAGAGGCTCTTGGCGTGGGGCACAAGGATCTGGGTTTTTGGGAGCTTACTGGAGGGGTGCCTGAGTGCGTGCATCGTGGTCATTCCTGTGCAGCAAGAACGCCAGGGAGAGATCCGAGGGCCACTGTCCTTGGGGGCAGCGCCCAGAACCCACTTCCTGGCAAGGGCCAGGTAGGAAAGTCAGCTCCACGGCAGCAGAAGCTAGCAGGGGTGGCTGGGGAAGCGCATTTGTGGGGGAGGCAAGGTTGGAGAGGGTGTGCCAGGAAGAGAACCACCAACCCACATTTAAAAATGGAAGGTGCCGAAAGAGAAAATAAATAACGAATAAGGAGCAAATATAATTTAGTAAAAATTCTGAGCATGTAAGGCTGGTATCGAAAGATCTGATTTAGGAGCAATTTATGCCAATTGGCAACAACATAGAGTTGCCAGAAATGTTTCTGAATTAATTCTAAATTGGTATATGAATATCTAGCTGGCTTAAGGCCATCAGAGAAAAGTGATCATGGTAGTCTTTAATCAAGCCTGAGTCGCTGCTTCCTCCTCCTTTACATTTTAAATACTGCTTTGGAATTGGAAACTTAGCAAGGACAAAACTTTTGGTCAGGGAAGATTCACAGTAAATTCAATCCATGGAAAACCGAAAGCCCGCGGTTCTTTGGACCTGTAGAGCCTGTTGGTGGGGGAGCGGCCTTGAAGTTACTGCAGGCACGAAGAGGCCTTTCTGCCCCCCAGATATTCCGAGTGTTATACGTGCTGCAGAAGTGGGGGCGACCCACGCACCGGCAGACACGCATCCGTGCGAGATACCAGCCTCGAGAGTCAGGTCTACGGACCCCTGTTCGCGTAAGGGCACCTTCTCGCCAGCCGGACTCCAGCCAAGAGTCAATCCCAAGTGACTGGCGCGCTCATCGGCACGTGCCTTCGAAATTTACCTGACAGATACTCCAGCACTCATCAGTGGCTTTATCTGCAAATGTGGGGAGTATAATTCTGAAACCAGAAGATTAGGATAGGTGGAAGGGACTTAGGAAGTTTTCTTCTACATGATCAATGGCGAGAGAAAAAAAAATCCTTTAAAAATTTTTTTTTTTTTTACCTCTTGGCCCATTTCCATGCTGCAAAGTTTTGTTGATTGAGCTTTGGCATCAACCATAACATTAAACATGGTGCATATTGACTGCGGGACTCGGAAATCTGTTGATCGACTGGTTTTTTGCAGCTTAACTTCAAATGCAATCCTGGTTCTATTAAAACAAAGTAGGAAAGACCAATTCAGTGCTCAGATGGCAGCAGGTGGAGGAGACGTTTTCTGAGAGGTCAGTGAAAAAGAAAATTGAAGGCTGTAATCAGTTTCAAGCGACAATGACTTCACATGTGTTCTCTTTTAAATGACTTCCCCATCTGAGGAAGCCCTATTCACGGGGACAGCCACGCACAACCTTCCTTTCTCTGTGGTACGTGGGACACCTGTAGCTCAGCGTATTTCTGTCTATAGCCTCCATGCTATGGAGGACCTTAATTGCAGGGGAATGAATGAATTAACAAAAACCCGATTATAGCATTATAGCATATGTAAGTTCTCTCACATTGGCAAATGCCTACCTTGAATCACTTCATTAAAAAAACAAAACACAGAAAAGCAGTTCCTAATCTTTAAAACCTCATGGTGGAAAAATTGTTAAATGACATTTATTGTTTTTTTTTTTTTCTTTCTGGCTTTGAAAGAGTCTGAAAAGGGAAAAAAAAAGGTCCAGCAGATTTATTACTTTGCCTTCACGATTAAAAATAATAGTTTTTGCTTGTTAAAGGATCATGAAAAAGGAAATGTATCAGGCTGTTGAATATGGATACCTTTGGAGAAGGGAGTGAAATTGAAAGGCGCAGGATTGGGGAATTTCCACTAGGTCTGTCGGTTTGTTTTCTGTGTCAATGTATTATTTTTCAATAGGAATACATTACTTTTATAGTTAAACATCATAGTATTTTAAATAGACAACTACATTATCTAGCCAGTACATAACATAATAACATACAACTCAAGAACTGTTTCTCAGTGAAATTCTAATTCAGAGGGAGGTAAATTGTGACATCAGTGACATGCTAGCCCCTCACAGGGGAAACCTGTCCTAACACGGCCGATTAGGAACACAGGTGTAAGTTTTAATCCTTGACACTGGCGTTGTGAGAGGCCAGGCCCTATTGTGGAGGACTGCGGAAAAGTGGGTCACTCTGTCACATGTCTTTACAGAAAAGCATCTGATGAGCAAGTGCCTTATTCGGGCCCTTTCTTCTAATGCATCTTTTCAGGACTGTTCCCGTCAGGTTCCAGAGCTCAGGCAGCCTCCGGGAAAAGCACTGCTTAGTGCTTTAAGAAGAATTCGTAGCAGTTTTCTAACAGTACATAGGAGGACCACACAGCTAGTTAGCTCAGGAAAGGATGCCAGCTTGCTAACATACCCTGGGTGCATGCAGGAAAGCCAAGTATAATTTCGAAGGTTGGAAGCCCAGTTCTTAAGGAAAAAAAATTAAAGAAAAAAACTCCAAACCCTCAAAACACCCTTATAGATTATATGATCGTGTGAAAGATAAATGTATCCTGGCTTCTACAGTCTCCGTGCACTGAAGTAGCTTTCTAATCATGATGATCATTTTAAGCTATGCTGAAAATAATCCCTTTCTGGTCTGGTGAAAAGGAGGCCTGCTGGGGGCTGAGTTGGACGGGCCCTGGTGCTGATCTTCCGAGGCTTGTGTGCCAGTTCCGGCCCAATTTGAGAAATGGAAATGCTAAATCGTCCTCTCCCAATGAAGTAATCGTCTTCTGTTTTCACAGAAGAACTGTTCATAGCCCTTGGAGTGCAGGGCTGCGAAAGGAAGAAGATGAATGCAAAGTTAATATGCTGAGAGGGCTCTGTGGGGCCCCCAAAGCAAGCAAGGAAGAAGAGTCCGAGTCACCCAAGTGACTCTGCCTGAGGCCGCACTCACCCCGAAACAGATGAGGGCAGAGGCTTGTGAGCAGCTGATCCATAAGCTGCATTTCTTGAAAACTTCAACAGGAGGAGGAGGAACGCCTTGCTGACATTTGGCATTGCATATTCACATATAAGAAACTATGTCCTGCTATACTGCCCTGGAACAAAAGTTATATGTTTTGTCCAAAGAGAAAAACAGGTGGCTCTTGGTTGTTCCAGTGTAGTTTTCATGTCTTAAAATGTCTAAGACCTTCTCCATGTTGTCCTCTAAAGTTAGAGCCCAAAGATGGTCTTTTCACTTGCTTTTGTTTTATCCTCTTTTGTGCTTGTGTTTAGGGCTTTCATTGAAAGGCACATGGGGAAATTTGAGAGTCCATGGCCACGCAGACATGCGTAGTGCGCTGAGGAGAACCAGATGGTACCTTGCCCCGAGCACCTGGTCCCTTCAGGTGGCGTCTGGACTGTGATGCTTAGGTGGTAAGGAGCAGGACAGCTGTCCCCCTCGGACACTCTCAGGTCTTCCCTTTTCTCTCTGAGCATATCCCTATTTCTTATTTCTTACCCAGAAGACTGGCTTGTCAGCAAGGGACATAAAACCTTTCTGTACAATTCTGTGCATAGAGCGGGACCAGGAAAGTCTAACCCTAATGAGTTTAAGCTTCTAGGACAGATCAGGCAGAAATTTTGGCCTAAAAGAGGCGTCCTGTGAGATTTTTTTTTTCCGGAATAGTTTCATCATTGGAAATGCATATTTTTCCTAAAATCAATATACACTATCTAGGAGATTCTGAAAATCAAAATCCTAAGAAACTCCTTTGACTGTGGATTTTAGAAACAGGCCCACCTTTGGTTCTAGAAGTGAAAAGAAGAGAAAAAACTCCCAGGTCTGAACCAGTAGGACTTGAACTTCCAGAAGTGGCCTCAAGCCCTTGACCAGATTCTCCATAGCTTTTTCACCAATTCCTGGTGCTCACCTACTTGAGAGTGTGTTATTCTGCTGCCTTTTTTAGTTTCTAGTTTTAAAGCCATCCTCTTTCCTTCTAAGATATAAAATGATGAATTCAGAGGACTTCCAGGCAAGCCCAGCCCCTGTTATCCACAGGGTAGCTACACTGCACAACCCCTGCCGAGTTAGACTAGCAGGTGCTCCTCACAGACTTTTTTCATAAGGAAAATTAATGGGACAGTTATGAACCAGGAGTCACTTGGCTGTGTTGTGGGGTGGGCTAGCACGTGTCGATGACTATGTAAAATACGTGGATTCATCTCTGTATTTGATACATAGTTATAGGCACGCCATGAAGGAAGGGATGCATTTTTGTTGGTAGCAAGAACTCGGCTCTGAGCCCGGCCCACGGGAGCAGCTCGGATTTGGTCCTTGTTGTTCCCTTGAGCTTCTCAGGACAGTCTGGCTGGCAACTTCAAGCGCCACAGTCCAATTCCTGCCCTAATCCTATAAGCCACAGTGACAAATGGGCAATTTGTGGGAAGGCAAAAAATTGCATATTCAGTGTCTCACTGCCCTTGTTGATACCCGGTAAGATTTCGAGTGGGACAACTAGTGGTTGCCACAGAGTAGGGTCTCTGTTCCCAGCCCAGAAGGAGTGCCGGTGAGGAGGGGCCCACTTTGCCAGCAATCATTAGGCTCCTGCCACCTGTACTGGGAAGCCCTGTTCTGGAATTATGTATGCTCCTCTTTCTTTTGTGCCAGAAGCTGCTAGGTATTAGGAATACAGAGACAGACGAGCCGAAATGGACATGCGTGTTTTCCTTATGAAGCCCATAACCATGGGAAAGCCGGTAGCCAAATGGTTTCATGTTTGGGATAGACAGAGGGAGGGTGAATTGGAACTAGGCCTGGACAGCTACCCTTCCAGCTGACTTTGACAAGCAGTGCCTGTCTCCACAAACCTCCAAACTATGGCCTCACAAAAGAAGAGTCCTGGCTCTTCCTAGAGCTGGCATCCGCTGGAAAAAGTGTGGAGAGCCTGGGCAGCCACCTGGGCTTACCTTTTGACACAAGACTCAATCATGTCACTTGCCATCAGCTTCAGCCGTTGTTCTAGGTGCTTTCCAAATTCTTCCTCAGGCCAGTGCAGGTCCCGAATGAAGGTCTGAAGGGCATCAAGTTTCCAGAACAGGTCTTCGGAGGTGCCTGATCCATTACTGAGAGGGTAAAAAAGGAGAGGCCGAGAGTCACCCAGTGGCCTCGGGATCCATGGGAAGGAACACAGACACCACTGGGGCCAGAAGGCTTAAGGCAAACATTGGCTTCCACATACGACATGACGCGTGTTGGCCTTGGGGGAGGGGCGGCCTCCACCAGCAGATTTTGAGTTTTACCATACACGAGTTAGTTGGCTTTGCTCGGCCAATTACTCCAGACCCATGAGGAGTCTGAAAACGATGTTGCCCACCGCAAGCAGGAGCAGGTGTATGGTAAAAGTCAGCCTTCCTTCAATAACCACATTAGCACATGTGATGATTTGGATGAGGGCCACGGACCGGGGGAGCAGTAGGTCTCCACGGATAATAACTACATGGCAACATGCAGTTATTAAAACTCAGGGTTTCATGCACTTCCCCAGCTCCCTTCAGCGCAGAGGCCTCTCGAAGACTGCACAAGACCTTTAGTTTTAAGAGGACAGTGCTAACGAAGTGGTGAGCGAGGACCTGCTTTCTCTCTTGAAGGGCTGGAAAAAAAACCGGGGTGACTCAGACCGAAGGGGAACACCTGGGTACCTTGAATCCAAAGCTCTTGTTTATTTGGTGATTATTCCAATCGTCACCACCAGCCCGTTGCACAGGCAGCCCCTGCCGAGGGCGGTCGGAGCAGAGCAGGTGAGCGGCTGGGAGTGTTTGCGCGGCTTCAGGGTTCTAGGCCTGAGCTTTCCTCTCACTGCACCATCTCACCCGGCCCTCTGTACAGGTGCGAGGAGGCATGATTCCTTTCTGCACAATGAAATCTAAGGAACTTTCACCTGGGGCATGCGCAGAAAGCCTGTGTCCGAGCACGCCCGACCTCACTCTCCTGCTCCTCTCTCACTGGCTTTCCCTTTTGTAGCAATACCATTTGGACCTCTGCGGGGTGACCGCCCCCACCCCCTTCCTCGCATACCACTCCTGCTAACACAGTAACTTATAAAATGTCCAACACGCCATGCATTACCAGTTGTTCTGACATCGTCTCTAGAAACAGATGAGTGTGGGTGTTTCTATTGTGACAGATGCCAGCTGCATTGAATTAATGCTTCAGAGAGAGCTATAGCTAGTGCATAAATGCATACACAGCTACTGCGGGGCAGGGAGGGGCAGACTCCCCACATGCCGAGACGAAGCCTACGGCCTGGACCGACAGGGTAATGCTTTCAGGACAGACCAGCCTGAGGTCAATACGGAGATGTATCTGACACAAAGGAGCAGGTAACATGTCCTTAAAATGAAAGGTGGCAAAGGAGGAAACTGAAATCATGAAAAGATATAGAATCAGGCATTTCCTGGAGGGCGGTCGAGAATCCATGCCTCTTCAGACATAGCTTCGCTCAGAAGAGGGGGAGTGCATTCTCTCTGCAGAAGTCCGGCCTTCCCCTAGCCCATCTTATGCTCGGGGGGAAAAAAAGAAACCCCAACTTTGTCTAGTCTAAGCCCCGTTTTGGAACTGCATGGTTTGTGTTTTAAATCATTAAGTACATACGAGTGCAATAATATTTATTACAGCAACATTTTGACACCCATCTGGTTTCTGAGTTTCAAAAAATTCTTGTAGGGTTTTTTTCTTTGAAGAGCTTATTATTAAGTTTTGACATGAGGAAAAGAATATTTTCTTTTTGTTTTTAAGATAAACTGTTAATGTTAAGGCAATGGCACCAAGATTATTTTGATTGCTGAGCAGTTACCAAAATGTGTTCCCACTCGTGCCTTAATTAATGGAGCGGAGACCATTATCTGCTCGGTTACAATGTCTTGATTCATATCTTTTCAAAAACAATGTCACAGAGCATGCATAGAAGAAGGTAAGAGAAGCTCGAAGATATTTATTTTTAAATTTTAAACAGATACTACCTAATCTAGCTTTTGATATAGTCATCTTAGCATGAATATGATGTTTTTCTTTGATTTTTCCTTAGATATACATTTCTTTCTTACTTTTTTTTTTTTTTTTTTTTTTTTTTTTTTTGCTGGCTTTAATTTGTCTCTATAAGAAAACCAGGCACATTGGCCATATGATTCCACAGTGAGTTGGGGAGCAATTACAGGTCTTAAAAAATATTAGGCTGTTTGGAGGGGTGAGGTTGAGAAGCCCCTTTAATGTCCTGTTTTCTACCTGTATTAATATGAGAATAAAACTGCCTAGGGCCATCTTGATTAACATGATTTCGTGATATCAAAACATCACTGTCAGTTTCAGATCATTTTTTATTCCTTTGATAATAACACTTCCCTTTGAAAATGTGCCAATTTATTCTCTTAAGAGAAAGCTTATCTGGCCTATAATTAGCTGTGGTCATAGAAAAGGATCAAAGGAGCGTACAGAATTGCTAAACTTTGTTTCACTTATTCAATCATGCACATGGTTCTGATTTAATTTCTCTGAGGTAGAATTTAGGGGTGCTGGATCTTCTTGGTAAGGAAAAAAAGGAAGAGGACTCATTTCTTACTCTAGAAGCGAGGGCTGCTTGAGCTGCCCTTCCCAATAGCGGGCTTTGAAGCAGCAGCCCAGGTCCAGGTGAAGCCACCCCTTCCACCCAGGTGTCTGTAGGAACGAAGACCCAGAGTGACTATATGCTCTGACCACATGATTAAGAGAACTTTAATCATTTGCTGCTTGAGCCTAGATTCTTACATTTAGAGACCCTTTTGCTGTCTCGATCTCAAGCCCCTATACTGTACACTGATCTTGGAAATTATCTTTTGATAACACAAAACTAAGGCTTGGGGAAGGAGAAATTTTAAATGGTTAAGTTGCACTATGTATGTGTATCAATTCCCCACCATAAATGTTTTCTATATATCATGAATTTAGCTGAAGAAAAAAACATAGGGCTTGATCCATTCAGAAATTTTTATTGTTTTGAACATACTGTGACTACACTTTGCCTCCACTAACACAGAAATATGCCTTATGGCTTAAACAATCTTTAAGAATTTTTACTATTGTTTTTTTTAAAGCTCCAAAGCCAGTTGTGAGGCAGGTGTGTTCCCTCCTATACTTGGACCAAGCCGGTGATGGCCGGCCAGCCCATAAAACAGTTTATTTTCGGACAGGACTATTTTGGGTGGTTAACTCCTCGAGTCCTGTCACCTGCATCTAAAACAGGGACATGGTCCTTCTGCAGAAGAATTTAGGAAGTGAAATTTAGTCCTTAAATGTTCAGTGGGCGTAAGACAAATTGTTAGTGCTGTATATATAGCAAACGTCTTATAAACATGGTCCATGCCAGAAATAAACAATATTGTCTCTACATGATCAGCAAGATATGCCTAATTATCCATCTCCATCTCTGTTCTATAGGATGTATAGCAATAAACAAGACATATCCATGCCAAGACCACTTAAATTCAAATTAGATCTAATGCGAACTGAATACACACTCAGCATCGTATACAGCAGCCATCCATGACGGTGCCGAAAAAGCAGGCATCTGTGGGATGCCCAGAGCGATGTGAACCGGCAGATTGGGGACTTTGGGAAGGTTCACATTGGGAAGGCTCACATTGGGAAGGTTACTGGTTAAACTCCTGTGGAAGAAACAGACAGAAAGAAAAATACCATCACAGTGACAATGCGGATGTGGGAGAAGGCACACAGCAGTTGTAAATAAATTGGTTAGGTCCACAGCAAGACGACAGCGAAAACTCAAGTGACACACTTCAGAACGCAGCTCACAAGGAGGGGCTGTGATGAGGCTCGATGCAGAGAGATGGATAATGCCAATGGGAAGAAACTCCTCACAGACTGGCTCAGCAGTGTGGACCCTCCAGGAGCACCTGTACACTGGGACTGCAGTGCTGAAATGACTCTGAGCAGGACCTTCAGACTCCACATCCACTGCCACATAGCTCTTGTCTTATGCTAAGAATGTGAGGTTCGTGGAACGCTTGACATGTCCAGGCCTGGGACCACGGGGAAGTGGCTGGCATTGATCCATGTGGGAGAGGAAGGTGGGGGAGGAGCTGATCAATAGGAGCAATGGTGTTGGATAGGAGGAGTAAATTCTGCTGCTCTGTGCCCAGTGGGGTGAACGTAATGCAAATGCAGTACACATCTCAAGGCGTTTAGAGGAGAGGAATTTGAAGGCACTCACTTCAGAAAAATGACACAAACTAAGGTGGCACATCTAATGACCCCAAGCCGATCACCGCCCTGTGTACACACAAATCGAAACCTCACGCTGTGCTTCATAAATCACGTAAAAGAGTACCAATCAGGGCCAGTGAGATAGCTCAGCAGTCTAAAGTGCCTGCTCAGGCGAAAACTCAGGGACCGTGGTTCGATCCCTGGCACAGGGTGGGCTGAGTAGGCCACACAAAAAGTGCCTGTCAATCAAAAAATAACTTTTGTTTTCAAAAAATAAATTTTAAAAGGATGGAAATGGCAAACGTGAGGCATTTTAACTCTCAGTTTTGCTTCCGGGTTATTGGCCACAGCAGTACTGCTCTCAAGCCAGGTATCAGATAAACCCTGGAGTAGAAAATGCAGCCTTTGAACGGACTGAGAGCTGGAAGGTACAGAAGCCACGTGCCGCCGGCTGCTGCTTCCATAGCGCAGTGTGTGCAGCGGATATGAGAGCCAGAGGTGAGACCAGCCAGGGTCAGCTTCTGAGTAACTGCCAGGGGCATTTAAAGGAAGTGGAGGCTTTTCCTTTCGAATGCAGGCCCTGTAAAGTAGAGGCGTATCTACACAGAGACACATCCCTAGGAAAAGAAACCCACATTCAGTTTTCACATAAAATTCTTAGAACAAACACAGGTACAAGATGGGCTTCGTGTCACAGAAGTTGCCTGGAGAACTGGGGGTGCGCTGGGACTTGGGTGGTGGGCTGGAGCCTCTGGGGAGGCCCTGATGCCTTGCTCCTCAAAAAGTGATCACGGCATGGGTGTATTCGGTGTGTGAAAGTGAATCCAGAGGTGTATTGTTCCATAAAAAGTTAAAATTAGTTAAAACCAAATAAGACATGATAATGTTACCTTCTCTCAGATGTTTGTTTTTGAACAAAGATTGACCAACTGGTGTGTGGAAGTGGGGGAAAGAGAGAGAGAGGCACAGAGAGAGACAGATGGAGAGAGATGGGGAGAGAAAGAGAGACACAGAGACAGAGAGAGACACAGAGACAAATGGAGAGAAATGGGGAGAGAAAGAGAGACAGAGACAGAGAGAGGCACAGAGACAGATGGAGAGAAATGGGGAGAGAAAGACAGAGACAGAGAGAGGCACAGAGACAGAGACAGACAGAGGCAGAGACAGAGAGATAGATGGAGAGAAAAAGAGAAAGAGACAGAGATAGATGGAGACAGAGAGACACAGGGAGATAGATGGAGAGAGAGACAGAGAAAGACAGAGACAGAGAGAGATAGATGGGGAGAGATAGAGACAGAGAGAGAGATGGTTTTATGAATAAAGAGATAAAGCAAAAGCCCCAGCTCCAGTCAGAGATCTCCTGGGGGTCTGTGTCATAGCTCGCCCCCCAAGCTGGCACTGTGTGCTGTGCAGTGGCATTTCCAGGGTGTTCCATCCAGCCAAAGTCACTGGCACGGTAGGGCCCAGCCTAACTCTGCATCTGAGCAGAGCCTTCCTGCTTGAGTGGAGTTGACAGCACTTTGGCAAGGGAGCTGAGGTTCTCTTTTTGGATCCTGTAGGAGATGAGCAAGTTTTGCCAAAGCAGCTCTGCCCTGGGCAAGCTGTGTTTGACTAACAGGACTTCCGGGGGCTTGGAGCTGCCGCCACTGGGCTAACTTCATGGGCAGGCTTCCTGCTCAGTCAGAATCCCCGGACCTGGGAGGTGCCAGGGCACCTGTCTCCTACAAATCGCTCTTTTCTGATGGCAACAGAACCCTGGGTACAGTCTGAAAAACGTAGAGTGCAAAACTGCCAACCTGGCATCCTCCTCTTCAAGGGAACTGAGGTGTCTCAAAGATCTGTCCTTTAGATTTTGCAATCGGGTGAAGCCAATTATGTACATCGCTGCCTGGGACTAAAGAGTGCTTTCATGGGAATGCTCCAGTAGTGAGATAATCAGGACTATTAAGTTAGAAAAAAATAGAACTTTCCCTCCATGTGTCTCTGTCAAATGGGCAGTTTGCCTTTGAGTTCAGTCCCTAGTGGCTCTCAGTCATAAACGCCACCACGTAACAAACCCGCTGGCGATCTCCACGGAGACATGTGTCCGCCTATATAAGCAAATGTGATCATTAAATGATGCACACACTGAATAATGATCAGGGAATTAAGAGGTCCCAGAGATGGCAGTCTGGAAAGTTAAAATGTCAATTCAGAGCAAATTAAAAGCAGCTAGAAATGAATAACATACAGACGAATGCAAAAGCAACTTAATTTAAGCATATTAGTGGATGATGAGTACACAAATTAGAAGCAAACTTCATTTTGCACACAAAAATAAAAATGCTTATATTAATCGTATTGTAGCTGTAAGATATGACATTCTGGTTGGACTACAGCGCTGGGCTCAAATAGAAACCTTTCCTTCCATGGGCTCTACCATAATAGTCTACTTTTAAAATAAAACATTCTTGCTATTTCTGCTTTCAGCCAAATAATACAATGTATTACTTGTATAACTAACATCTCATTTAGATATTAAAACAATTAGTAGCCAACAAAGCCAATTCTGAGCATAAGATTTCACTAATACACAGGTGGCGAGGAGACATTCTATCTTAGCTCTCAGTTCAATGTCCAGCCTTCCGGAACTGGCAAAGGCTGTAACAAATTATTATTTTAAAAGAGAGTCCTTTAGCAACTATCCGAGACCATGGTAATCGCTCTTCTCTCTGAGGATCATAATTGTGTGTCTCCGTATAGCCTAAGATGTGTGAATTGCAAATCTAACAACTAGTCCATGTTAAAAATTAGGCTCTCATTCACTTTGGAGACTGCTGATAAAGGAGCTTTCCTTTAGCTCCTGTTTTTAATGCACAGGATTAAAGAATCCTGCCCACCCACTCACATGGGTCAGTGCCACAGAGGTGCACACTGTGTCTTTTCTAAGGCAGTCAGTCCTTACTTGTTAGAATTAGTTCTAATCAAGATGGTGTCTGCAGGCAGGTATAGCTGTGTCTTCTCTCAAAGAAGTCTGCTTTAAGTTTGTAGATGAGAGTAGAATTTTAGATAGACAACACTTCCTCATGTTAAGAGCCATTTACTGCATAAATAAACATCGTGCATCTTATCTACACTTAGTGTTTTGGATATGGAAAGCCTCTTCTAGTGTTTGTTCTTGGGCCTAATCCTTATATTCAGCCATTGACTTTCTTTGATATCTTTCTAGAATCTAGAGTGCCTTTTTTATTTTTCATTTTTTGTCTTTTTGAGGCAGGGTCTCGCTATGCAGTTCAGGCTGGCTTTGAGCTCACTTTGTAGCCCAAGCTGGTCCTGAACTCACAAGGATCTTCCTGCCTCAGCCTCCTGAGTGCTGGGACTATAGCTGTGTGCAACCATGTTCTGCTTAGTGTGACATTAAAAAAAAACAAAACACATCTTTCATTAATCGTTCCCCTCCACCTTTCTTTCTTTTCCATGGACAGTTAATACCACAGAGATATTTTTAAAAAATTTGGTCACTAACTGTACATAGATCTGTTCTTTCTCTCCCCTGCTGCATGCTAATAGTTTCTGGTATAGGGGCAGGGAATTAATCGAGACTGCGTCACCCGTAGAGCACAGCTCCAAACTTCACGGGACTTAGGGGCTGCCCAGATTCCTCTCCCAGGCTGGCCTCCTCCTGGCGTCCATGCTGGCCCAAGCGAACACCTGCTATGCTCTGCCTTCTCACATCTGCTTTAGATCATGCTTTCTGCCGTCTCCCCCACCACGTTGAAGACATACTCTCCAAGCCCTATAGTTCGTGATCCCCCTGTGGATGTTCATTCTTCCCTCTTCCGAGTTCCTCACAGCTCTCCGTGCACTATGGGTATACTGGTAAATGAAGCCATTCTCATGATGTGTATGTGTCCAGACCCAGCTAGGTTGAGAGTCCAACTCGGGGAAGGGCAGCTCTGTCACTTTCTCATCGCCATAGTGCTCCCACTGTACCCTTACAGTCTGCACCTGAATCTTGAATATTTGCTAGGTCTGGGTTATGTCCCAGGATCTGTTCTGGGTGTGAGGTGACCGTCTGAGCAGTGGGGACTAGGTGTGGATTTGAGGATGGCTAGGAGGAGTCTCATTTGCTAGAATGGTAGCATTGGGAAGCCCTGCTAGTCAAAGTCCTTGCTTTATAAAGAAGGATTTTGAGTCTCAACTGAAGATCTTAATTCAGAAATCCCTGTGGAATAAGGGTACCTGATAGGTTACCAGCAGAGTAAGGAGTTCTGATTTCAAGTCTATTTGACACTGGGGACATCTACAGTATTGCTCAGTGTCTCTGGTCAGATGTTTACTAAGATTCAGTTATTCACATCTGGAAAAGTATTTTATGTTTTTAATTATTTATTTATTTTGTACAGGGTCTTGCTGTGCAGCTTGGACTCATAGTGATCCTCCTGTCTCAGCCTCCCCAGCATTAGAATTACAGCCATATGCCACCACACCTGGTTTCAGTGGCCGGCTTGGTGCAGGGCTGGCACGGCATTTGGTACCCACTTGCCAGGCAGTCATTTAGACTGCCAGGATATCTCCCCAGCCAAGAACATTATTTTATGTTTTTATTTTATTTTATTTTTCAAAATGTATTTGGTTGTCACAGGTCTCACTATGCGGCTTGGAGTCATAGCGATCCTCCTGCTTTCAGCCTCCCCAGCACTGGGATTACAGGTGAGTGCCACTGTGCTCAGGCTCTGTGGCTCACTCAGCCTGCCTTGAGGGTGAGGTTGGTGCAGCATGGAGAGCTGGGGATTGAACCGTGGTCCCTGCGCGTGGCTAAGCTTCGTGAGCAGGCACTTTATTCTGCTGAGCTATCTCACAAGTCCAAGAACCTGATTTTAACAACACTTTTCATATGCACAACTCAGGCACAAAGGAATAAAATGCATTTTCAGAAATGACACTTCTGGGGGTGTGGTAGGGTGAGCAAACATATGTGAAGCCCTGGGTTCAATTCCTAGCTGAAATAAAAAGAAAGAAAAAAGAGGAAGGAGGGAGAGTGCCGAAGCTGGTTCTTACAGTGAGCACCTGTTAAGCGCAGCGTGTACTGTCACCTGCCAGAGCCAGCCTAGCCCAGAAGGGGTAGCTATGGCAAGGGGCGCTTATGGCCAAGGGTTCCCTGTGCCTGGAGATTTTCCCACAGGGACTGAGTGACCATCCACCGGAGAGGGCACTGGCCCAGCAGGACTGCATTAGCCACGTCCCAGAACTTCTCCCATCTTGAAGGCCACTATGTCTTATTAAAAGGAACTGACAGAAAACAGCTGGTGGGCTGCCCTCCACCTGCCTGTTGGGACTCCAAAGGCTCATTCTCAGGGGTCCCGGGAAGGTCTCAAATAAGCTGCCAAACAGCGGTGGTGGCCCCCGCCCGATGCTGCTGGGTGCCACCATAGTCCTGTGAGCTGCAGACGCCATGGCCAGCCCGGCCCATCTCTGAGATGCTGGCCACACACTGCCACTTTCCAGTGATATATAAAGATTCTAGTCATGGCTGCATCCGGCTCGTGGCAACGAAATGCAGCCTCTCCTCAGGAATGCAGGGCTTCCTCAAGGGAAAGAGCTCAGCTCTTCTACCCAGCCACCTAGCAACCCGCTGCAGCAAGCCCGAAGACTCGTAGCTCTACATTCTCTTACAGGGTCATGCTTTGAAATAAGGAAACCTGAAAGATAAGTAATCCTTTTAATTCTATTTTTAACAATCTTAGCACACGAGGAGTGCTTTCTTGTGAGAGTGCTTTTTTAAAAAAACATTTTCAGTCCCAGTTATTTTGAAGTCAGCTTCACATTGTGCTGCTCACTTTACCTGTAATCAGGTGCCTACATTCATGACATCTGAAAAATGGGAAAACAGAACTGTTGTGCACAGCAGTTATTTGAAGGAAATGCTGTGTGTGTGTGTGTGTGTGTGTGTGTGTGTGTGTGCGTGTTGAGTGGACCAAATTTACCTAAATTAGATTAATGCTCTGGTGTGACCTTGAAAAGGATGCCAGAACGGTTGCTCTTTACTCGGACAAAAGTCTAAGGAGAAAGACGAATTTCTGCTTCTTTAGCAACGTTCTTGGGAGAATGCTGACAGACGAGAGCCTGAGCTGGGTTTCCTTTCTGTGGCAGGAGTCATGGAGCGGTGCACTCCTCTGAGCACACGTGCACCCCCAAGCTCTTTTTTGTGTCTTCCACTCCACACCTTTCTCCAAAGCTGTCTCACAACGTCCACACTCCACTTACAATTTGCCTAATAAAGCCCAGCTTGGGTTGGAGCTGGCCACTTCAGACCTCTGTGCTTACTCCCAGCAGGCATGTAACATTCAGCCCAAATTGAAAACAACCACGATCAGACTCACGGTACAGTTTCAGACAGTTTGCACAGACTTATTTAGAAAACAGACACATGTATGTAATTTCCAGGTGATAATTCAAAATTCTTATCCCAGTATAAAAATTTAGTCTTTCTAATTGAACTGGTCCACCGGTTCAATTTCTTTTCATCAGTTAAAAAAACAAAAACAACAAAACATTCCCAGACTAGGTCTTCCAATTGTGAAAATGATTTTGATTCTATCTTTACTTCTGATAGTACTAAGGATATTTAATGCTTCCAAAGGCATAGCAGTCATATGTTTGGCTTCTGCAGAATTTAACAGATTATAAAATGACTTTCGCGACATCACCACAGATCTTCGTGACAATTCTCCAAGCTTGGGTAGGGACTTTTTCAAAAACCAGTTTTGCAGATGAGCAAATAGGTTCAAGGAGATAAAAACCCTGCCTTCTGGCTGGTAAAGGGAAAAGCAGACCCGAAATCTAGGGCTCTTCCAGGAATAGTGAAGGGTAGCAATCATTTCTTTCCCATGCGTGTTGGCAGTAGTACCTTCTGCATTTAAACTCAAGGAAGTAAATGCTATTTCAAGACCACTGCTATTTTCAAAATGTGAATATTACTCATTTGTATCTTTTCCTTTTCACAGCTATTCTCCAAAGCACGACTGATTTGATTATCGTGAGTGATTAATAAGAGATGGAGCCCTCATTATGCCTTTTACCATGGGGACCTGGTTTTGCACTCCTAAGAGTGAACAAACTGTCGTAAATCTGGGCATCATGAAAATAAAGAGCTACTATTAACCTTCTTTTCGTAGGGCAAGGCGAAGACTGCTTTTGTGGCTTAAATAGGAAGACAAAGAAAAAGGTGCACATGTAATATTAGAAGGAGGGTCCAGATTCATAAAACTGCTTAAAAATAAGGCACAAGTCAAGACTTCCAAGTTGAGAAACAGCTTGGGGAATATGGTCTTAAAACTTGATGGCACTTGTCCTCATTTGCTTGGACTGGTTGTTAAGTCCAAAGATACAAATGAGTAGAGAGAACAGAATGATTTCCTTAAGGGAGTCTGAAGGAGGCAACAACGTCAGCTAGCGCTAGGCTCTGCTAGACCTGTGCAGCCACCTGGAAAAGTGCTCTACATGGTCCAGATAAAGGAGGCTGAGACTGGCCTCCGGCAGCCCCATCCTCAGGTACCTTGGTTGCCTGGGCATGGAGCTGCCACTGCCACTGTGAAGCACTTTGAGACAGGTCCTAAGCTCTGTACTTGTGGCAGTCAACCAACTCACAGCTCTACGATTGTCCCGTGATTTGTCCTGCAGGAGGTAATCTAGAAACACTCGGGCATGTTTAGGAAACCCAGGGCTATCGGGATTCTGTCTTAGCAGCTCCACAGTTTCCAAGTGCTCGTAGGCAAGAGAGCAAGGTATGGAGCATTTCCTAAGCACCTGGGGCTATGAAGACCTTTATTTTTTGAGGTTATGTTGGAAAGGCCTAGACCTGGGAATGGCAAACCAAATGGCAAACTGCAGCCCTGTCTGTAAATCATGTTTATAGAAACACAGTCACATTTGTTTGTCTACATAACTAACTCTCTTCATGCTGCAATGGTAGAATGAAGTGGTTAAGACAGATTATGTGATTTTAAAAAGCCTAAGTTTTTACTATCTGTGCTTTTATAGAAAAAGTATGTTGACCTTCCTGAAAACCCCACAGAACACCCTTTAGGAAATATTTCCCGAGGATATTATTGTTTGAGTAAAATACACAGTACCAGCAAGGGTTATCTCTGTTAATTCTTATTTGTGTTATGCAATAAAATGAAGGTTGCTCTTTGTGAGCCATTTCACACCCCACCACCCCAACCCCCCGTTTGGTCAAGGGAAGTCTGAGCACCATGGCAGGAAATACATGGGTGTTTTCTCTCTGCCCATATAACAGTGAAGGCCATGTGGCACCATTAATCCATCTCTGCATCACTCTGCAGCCATCTGTACCCAAATTCCGATAGTATCAAAAGAGGTGTCCTTACTTGACTGGTTCCCATGACTCCCGCTCAAAGCCCCTGTGAATGGATTGTGCAATTGAGGACTCCATCAAATCCACATATCTAACAACAAGTGGGGCAAACAGGTCTTGCAGGTGTTTGTGAAATTTTCCATTGCGCAAATTATCTAGAACAGATAAGCAAAAGCTTGGTAAGAACCCCTGGTGGCTTTATCTGTAGGATAAGCACGATGTACGCAGAGAGATGATTGTCTTCTGTGTTCAGTACGCTGCTCTGAGGAACCCCAAAAAAGAAGAGAGGAGAGAGAAAGATGTGAATGACATCAAAGTCCAGGCTAAATTTTGTTTGCAAGGAGAATAGAATCAAAAGCACTCTACCCTTCTGAGCAATTTCTTGCTCTGTCAAAATATCTATCAATCTGACTTGCCTATATCTGGTAATCTGAGCAACTACTTTGATGATAACAATATGCAATATAATAACCACTGTTAGTTGCTATCATGTTGTTTTGAAATTCTGCATCATTTCTATTTTTTTATTATCTTAAAAAGATAATACTTTCCCTTTTTGTGAAACTCCTCTAAAAGGAAAAACAATCATGCTTTTAGCACACACACACACACACACACACACACACACACACACACCAATCCTCACCATTTTTTATGTTTTCTTTGTATCCACTCCTTTTTTGCCCACTAAGGTAGTAGGAGTAGTAGAAAGGAAGGATGCTCTCTGCCTCTTCTCTTCTGAGCTCTTCCTGGGAGGATCTACTTTATGGCTACTGTTACTATAAAACACAGAGAAATGCTAGCAGTGTGACTTATCTAGGGACTATTTTCATCCAGGAAGCAAGTAAGTTAATTAATTTGTGCCAAGGCACATAAAATACAAGAAAGAATCCCTCTTCTCACACTGCTCTTGGGTTCTTTGGTCTAATTAGGAGAGGGATTCCCACAGTGGGGTGCCCTCCACAGGGATCACCCATCCACTGTAAGGTTTAGGTGCCTGTGTGTGTGTGTGTGTGTGTGTGTGTGTTTCCTACTAATATAGCTATGAAGCGCTCTATCCAACCTGCAGTCTTCTGGGCATAGAGACATCTTAGCACCACGCTTATCTGCAGACTACATGAGAAAGTTTGCGATGAAAGATGGTACATACAGTCGGGACGGAGAAAATCATTCAGCAGCTGAAACACTGGAAAACTGTCCCACGTGTCTGGAGGCTGCACTTCGAGCGCTGCATCCATGTCTACCGCGAAGAGGGATAGGAACGTCTCGGCGTGCTCCACCATTAAGTCTGACCACCACGCAAAGGCCTTTGAAATGTGGCAGAAAAACAGACAAAGAGGTGATGAGCTTCTCCCCTTGGCATAGAACGCAAACTGCAGCCCTCACTGTTTCAGACAGATTGTGCATCTTGCAGGGTTTGGTCATTTTATTGTAAAGAGAACAGCATCCTGGGTACAAATGGGAGTCTGGGGCCAAGGCAGGGCTCTTCGTGATGCCAGGCCAGACATAGAGAGCTCGTGTTCTGACACGTAGGTCAGAGAATGCAGCTGCAGCCACAACAGATGAGGAAATTCTGTTCAATTTACAATAACTCGGAAGGTTTTGAGTCATGCTCTGTATCGTTGCTGTTGGCTAGCTCTTCCTCTCAGGTATCTGGATCGGGGAGTTTCTTCACTGTGTTTATGGGTTTTCTGCTGGTCTAACTTGAAAATCTGCAATTGCCATTCACTTCTGTCTATATATCTTGGGCTCAATTATCTTTGGTCTCTTACAAACTCGGAACTCATGGCTCCCTACACGAGGGGAACACTCTTCTTATTTTATACTGGGTTGAAGGAAGCCTTTGCTGCAAATGTCACAGAACTTCTAAGGCGAAATCTCTTTCTGCAAAGGAGCCTTTGGTTTTACATCCACGCTGGAAGAAAGATCAGGCCTAGGCTAGGAGACACCAAGGAAGATCAGACTTAACGTTTCTGAGGGTTGGACACATACGTACATTGAAAACCAAAAAATATCAGTGAAGTAACTCATTTGCATGCACATGAGCCCTTGAAAATCATTGTGCACGATCTCAGGGGTGACATTCACATCAGCCCAGGCCAGATGTGAATGCAATTCAAAGGCATGCATGCATGTTGGCTAATCATTTCTGGCAGGGAACATGCGGAATGAGTGGCGGTGTCAACAGGCCCTGTTTGCTGATTTCAAAGAGAGCAGTAAAACAAAAGCGAACTGCCAGCCTCTTCTTGTGCCCCCCTCCCCATTCAGTGCTGTGAAGTATTTACATCAGAAACACTTTCCAGAGCATTCACCAAAAAATGATGGGGAGGCATTAGGAAACATGAAAGATGATTATGGAAATAATTCCGTAAATGGAAGGGTTTGTTCAACGGCCAAGCTCTTCTGTGGTCTAGTTATCGAAGGGATATTCTAACAGCCACTTGGAGGCAGAATAGGGGTCCCTCTCTTTTTTCATGAGAGTTCTCTTTACTTACTTCTCCTTTATCAACATGTGGCTGGTTTGCAAATTAAATGGAAAAAATCAAGTCATGGACCATTCTGTAAGGTGTGCTTGGCTGGAAATAGACACCTGCTGTTTCCATTTTACAGTAAAACCTCAGTGATTCAGAGTAAAGGGAATCTAGAAATGCTGGTCTGTCGACAGAAAAACCTAAATTGTTGAGCTTTCTAAAGAGAGGTATCATCTTCCTGTTTTGAATGCGTCTGTAGTGGGAGACTGGAACCATGAGCCTTCACAGCACCCACAGCGTCCACATTAGTTAGTGTATGCCTGTATCATACATGGGTAGGCTTTTAGTACTAATTGTAGATAAGTTGACTTATAGATTGAAGTTAAAAAGATAGAAGAGTTCATGTCAGAGGTCTTGGGATGTACTCAAGCACTGGATGCTTCTAATGTATATGAAGAACCTTTAGAATTTCAAGAAAGAGTTGAACCAAGTCAGTGTTATTTAAAAAAAAAATTAGAAAAACTATCTCTGCTGTTAAATTGTCAGCAGCGAAATTGTATTTGGGTCTGAACTGATGAGGTTTTATTGTAGCTTTACCACCCTGGGGCCTGGAGCTTTGTCCACTGCCTCCTTGGTTAAAAGAAATCCTCCGTCCCGCCCCTGGAGCTTTCTCAGCTCCTGGCCTTTTAGGCAGAGGCCACTAAATTGCCGGACTTCACTGACATCCCATTCCCACCCCTAACTCTACACAGAAGCCTGCATCTCACCAATTCTGATCCAGAATATTTGTAGAATTCCCAGGAGCACACCAAATGTTGGGTAGGACTTGGTCCCTCCTTTTTTTTTTTTTTTTAAAAAAAAAAAAGGTTCTTGCTATGCAGTCCAGGCTGGCCTTGAACTCACTATGTAGCCCAGGTTGGCCTTGAACTTGCAGTAATCGTCCTGCCTCAGCCTCCTGAGTGCAGTTAATATAGGTGTGCATCACTACACCTGGCTAGTTCTTATTCTTGAATTAAATGATTAACTTCATATCTTCAGGATGAATCTAAGAAAACAATAACTGGGAAGTCTGTCCTGCCTTCCCAGACATGAATTTGCTCAAGGATGACAGGAAAAAACAAACCAAAATAAAAGCCAACCACAAATGTCTGAAATTAAAAAATTTTTTAGTCCAACTTTATATCTGGTTCTAACCAGCTTTTTAATTTAAAAGTCATAAGTAAACCAGAGACCATAAGAAGCACCACATCTACCATCTGTAGAGAAATCAGTCCTTTGTTGTAATTTTTTTTTCCCTGTCTTTTTGAGACAGGGTCTCACTATGCAGTCCATGCTGGCATTGAGCTCACTTTATAGCCCAAGATGGCCTTAAACTTCCAGCGATCCTTGTGGGTCATCAGCCTCCTGGGATTACAAGCACACGCCACCACGCCCAGCCACCTCTGTTGTAATTTAGTGCATTATCAAGTACACACCTATGTGGTCCCTGCAGTAATAATAGTATGGATTGGTAGCACTGTGACTTCTTTGTCCTGAATTATCAGTATGGGCCCTGGCAGATGAGTTCAGAATTCTGGTGACCAAGAGAATTTAATTTTGTAGAAGTGGAAACTAAGCTATTTTGTACATGTAAAGTCATTCTTTACAGAACCTTAACGTCAAATGTGGTTTTCTGAAAGGTAGAAAGATTCTAGCAAGGGCAGTTATAACCAAAAAGCCACACTGCAGTCCTAGTCGAGGAACAGGGCTTGTGTGACCACCTTTGGTTCTAAAGGTGAATGCTGTTTTCACAGCTGAGGGACCCCACAGTGGTTACAGGCTCCTGAAGTCCCAACAAATCTTTTCCAAAGACAGGGAGGAGCCACACACTGGCTTCCACGTACTTACCCAGTGCTTTGTGTTACTCAAAGACAGAGCCGTGCGCTCTAGACTACAGTTTACACACTGAACACACTGTAGACTCTGCACACGAACTAACCTGTATATATGTACCCCTCTGTGTACCACAATACATATATACATATACATACGTATACATAGAGAGAGACTGGGGAGGGCAGCAACAGAACATGTGAACAGCTTGGGCTCTTCACGCAGAATTAGGTGGCAAGCAAGGGAGAATGACCGCTGTTATCCCACGCTGCGTTCTGCTCAGTAGCAGGTATTGGTGGCCGATGACAATCTTTTCTTGGGGGGGCACATTTAATTGTTCTGTATAGGAATTAGTCCTGGCTTTAAGGATTATTATTATTTCTTCCTTTTTATTCAGGGAAAGGTACATCTGTGTCAACTTTTGTCTGCGTGGCACCAACCACAGGGTTGCTTCAAGGTTAAGATCTGTGTTTAGGACAGTGCTATTTATTTATTTATTTTTTAGGGTTGACTGAGCCCTCAGAAAATATGGGTGGCAGGAAAAAAAGTCTTCACCCTGTTTTTTGAAAGGAAACCCTGCCTGCTGGGCTCCAGACTGAGCTCTACCCAGGCAGCTGGACCCCTGTTTCTCTGGACCCGGGTCCTCTGCTGGAGTCCCCTGGGAGCTCTAGTGCAGGGAAGCTGGGTCAGCCCTGGTGTTAGCACTGCCGGGACCTCCTTCTGGGGATGCAGTCTGTGAGAGCAAGCTGCGAATGGTGGGTGTGCGGATCAGGGTCTCCCCGCCATGAAAGGAATGCCTCTCCCTTGGACACCTTCCGTCCATTCTCATTCATTTGGTTTTTTCCAAAACTTTGTCCTTTTTATCATCACTTATCCATACAGCTTGTCTCCTTAGGAGTTTTCCCCAGAGCCACAGCAGCCAGGTCTCCCTGGGGCTTGCTGTGTGCCAGGCCCAATGCCGGATGCTCAGCTTTGCGTGGTCTTCCACGCTAACAGCACCATCCTCTCTTGCTGCCAACAAGTGACCAGGTTGAGGTCACACAGGAGGGAGGAGGTGAAGCCAGAACCCGGACTTGAGCTTCTCTGGCCCGTGGCCTCCCTCCCTCCCTCGGCACCCCACGCTCTTGCCTTGCTGCTCTTCACAAGGCTCTGAGGCTGACTTCAGACACTCAATGGTGGCTTTCCAACTGGCAAGGTTTCCTGGTGGGTAAAATGACTAATTTGATCCTAAACATTTATCTAAAAGACAATTGCTGTCTGGAATTCCTGAGCATGCTAAAGGTCTCACCATTGACTTCTAAAGAGGTGACAAGAACAAAATTAAAGTTATATCTAGCTCATGTATTCACCCTGCATAAGGTCCAAATACATAAAATATTTTGCGAGCACTGCTACTGGGGCAGTGTTGGATAGTGATTAATCCTTAGTGACAAAGGACTCTTTAGAAGTGTAAAAAGGAATCTTCTTTCAAATAATTTTCCTTTGGTGCTTCTTTTGAGAAATTTAGGCAAATATATGGCCTTCCTTCACCTGCTGTGGCCTTGGAACAACTTGATTGTGAACTGTCTGTTGTTTTGCTTCAACTTAGAAGCACAGCTGTGACCGGGACAACCTGTCTTCTTCTTCTTACCCATGTCTCCAAAAGCGTGTGGCTTTGGGCTAGGCCTCCACCACTCTCCTCTGGGGCAGGCCAGAGCCCTTCGGAGGCCACACCCAGACCCCCAGAAGGACATGCTGCCATCCCTTGAGCCCCCAAAGCCCCAGTCATTCAAAGGAATAGAAAAAAATCCTAATGTGACTTAATTTCACATGTCTGGAAGTTAGTCCCAGGCATGTGTGGTTGGAGGGTGGGATTTGGTTCCCTCTTTGCACAGTTGCCAGGTGCTGCATGGTTAGAGGCCTCCTCCTTGGGGGGCTGCACCCCATACCCAGAGGGCTTTTATTCTAGGGCACTCTCTCTATATATAAATACTGTATATATGACTCACATACAGACAGCTGTAGAGGAAGATTAGTATCACTCTGACGAGCTACTAGCTGCTAAGGTCAGCACCCACTTGCTGTAGTGAGGTAAATACACACGGACATAGAGAACTACCACAGGCCAAGGACAGAATCAAGGCAGGTAGGAGGCGAGTGTCGGGATGTAACCGCAGTCGTCGTAACTGTACCAATCACTTCATGCACGCACAAGAGAATCACCCCACCTTTACCCTGCGTGGAGGGCCACCCGTGTCACAAGCAGTCCACTAGAAGTTGCTGTTACATTCCTTGGGTCAGTGTTAGGAAGCAGGAGCACCGGGAAGAGTCCCGTTAGAAGACACGGTACCGGAGGGGCATGCACAGAGGGGGACAGCAGGTGGCCGCTGTGCTCGGCTTAGTCACATACCTCTTTCCCCTGCCACGATCAGCCAAGATTGAACGGAACAGTAGAGAAACAGGGAGGAAATTTAAATACGCAGTCAGGCATTAGTCGGGATGGTTGGGTTTATGGTGCGTTATATCTTATTTAGCTATTTGGTCAACTTTCACTTAGTCATGGGGATGCTAGTTTGGGGTGACTCAGGAGTTACGGTGATGGGATGCCTTCCTGATCCTTTTCTGTGAATCTGAATGCAGAGGAAGAGGGAGAATTGGTGTCATCTTCAAAAAGGTTATTTTAAGGGATGGTTTTAAAGCTCAGTTTGAAGTGAGTGGTGACATAGTGGTCTAACCATGACAATCTTTGCTTGGAAGGGGAAGGTTAAGTCCTTATTGGTTTGGGGGTTAGTTGGCCTTGAATTTCTTTAGTTTGTAATTATTATCAGAGTCATCATTTTAATGGTGGTTTGTAAAAAACAAGTGAGTTGTTTTAGAGACCCGACAAATTGAGCAACATAAAATAACTTGCTCGGGCACCACAGAGGGGGCAACCAGGGCAACTTGAGTCTAAAACTAATCAAGACTGCACAGGCAGAGGAGGTGACAGAGATTGTTCAAAAAGATAGCTTGCAATCCATACACCAGAGAACCAATCAGAACGACAGTGGTGGCAACAAAAACAACCACAAGAGACCAAAAAATATTTTGTGTGCTTTGGTTGAGGGTGACCCAATGCTGCTTGAATAATTAGCCTTAAAATGCACTCACCTCCTGGTTCATTGCTCAAAACACGAGAACATTTAGGCTGAAAGGCACAACACGCAACTGCATTTTGGTTGTTGCCAACAACTTTCCCAGGACTTCGCCTTCCACAACTTCCACTTTCACTTTCTTTGTAAGCTCAGTTAAGAGAAAATGGGAGTTACACATCTTTTTTTTTTTTTTTTTTTTTTTTTTTTTTTTCAGAACCAGGAATCGAACTCAGGCCCTTGCACTTGCCAGGGAAGCGCTTATTCCACTGAGCTGTCTCCCCGGCCCCTGGGAGTTACACATCTGTGTCACACAACCTGGTGGGCAGAGCCAGCTTGTGCTGCTGCTAAGGGCCACTCAGTGATGCTTCCCACGGAGCCCGCTCACCTCTGCGTGGTGCTCCTCGTTCTGCTGAAGAACTTCAATGACTAGTTCAGCAAGGCGGATTGTGTCTTCAAGCTTTTTGGCAGGAGTGATTAACCGGCCTACATTTTCTGGAGTACAAGAATTTGTGTTAACATTCAGTGAAAGTGGCCCGCTAGTCTGGTGGCCGTTAGAACTAGTGGATAAGAAATTTCGCATAGTTATTAAGGTCTTAAAAAAAGATTCATGCAAATGTTAAGTGCCATGTAATCAGTAGTGAGCAAACCATAAAGCCCCCTTATTGTTATTATCACCATCGTTATAATACATAAGAGGAAAAGCAGTGCTCCAGCTTCAAATTTGGACATGAAGCTACATTGAATCCATGACAGCTCACTTCAAATTTAGTGACATTTTGTATGCATGTTCTTTAAAGACAGCATGAGTGAACTATCTTACATCACTTGAGACTGTGTTTGGGCTACCGGATGCAGCAATGAAACAGAAGCTTAAGCTTGATTTCCGCTACATTTGTTTTGAAGATTGGTCTCTGAACATTCGATGCTACAGCATTGTTTTTCCTTACAGGTCTGCATGGTGGACAGGCCCTCATTTGGAAAATGTTGGTTCAAAGCTTTGTTTCTACCTGTCCAGGGAGAAGGCTGTAAGAAAAGTCAGACATTCCTGAGCCATTATGTAGAAGGCAGGATAAAACTATTGAAAAGGGTGCTGGGAATGGACACTGGCACGAGGCGGAGGTAGTTTGTGCCCCTCGTTGTTTGCTCTGAGATTTTCTTGTTGAAATTGCAACAATGGACTCTTTTTTTTTTTTTTTAAGTCTGTAGCTTCTGTTGATTGACAAGGTTGTATTGAATTCATCTGAAGACAAAACTCAACCATCTCTTAGGCAGCAGCCTTCCTAGAGCTGAGCCCTGGAACGCTTGGGGGGGCATTAAGTTCCAAAATATTGAAAATTATTTTCTTTTGGGAAAAGAGTACTATTTAGAACATAGAAGTTTTCTCTGAGTCAGTGAGATGGCCCAAGTCCCTTCACTGTCAACTCAAAGGGGAATCTGCATTTCCTGCTGAGCCCCTGTCGGGTCTTGAAGAGCCAGAGTCAGGAGTATGTGCGATCTAACAGAAATAAGGGTCACTTAGCACGACTCCACAGGGCTTGCACCAATGTTCACAGAGGTGCTGTCCAAATGAGCTTCCATCTGAGGTAGGTGTGTCTTGACCCCTGATGCTTCTTGCCAAAAAGAACTACTTAGCACTTCATAGGAAGGTTTTGTTTTATTGGGGCAAGAGAAATAATTTTAAATGGAATCACAGGAGATGGGTAATTTAGAAAAAAAATCACCTATAATTTCACTTTGGGCATTTCTTAGGTAGGTGGTGATAACATAAAAATCCATTAGTAATTTAGGGTTTAATTATAATGAAAAGTCAGAGAAATGCTCAGTTTCTGCCAGTGGGTGCTAAAGCTGAGCAAGGGGCTGGGTAAGACTTCTAGCTGATCAGGGGCTCGGTCCAGCCTGGCCCAAGGCAGGTGTGAAGGCTGGCCTTGAGGCCTGTGGAGTCGCCATCATCTCTGCTGTGGCCTGGTGGCAATGGGGTCAGATCTCTTCTGGACACAAAGGTAGGAGCTGTGGGGAACGTACATGTGCAGATCGCACAGAGAAGAGCGGCCCCCAACAAGGAGATGCGGGACTTCCAGAGCCAACAGCTCACTGCCTGGTCCTGACCAACAAATACTCACAGGAGAAAGAAGGAGTGGTAGGGTTGGCTTCTGTGCCTGAGGGGGGCGCCTGACCTGCTTGGAATTTTGTAAGTAGACTACCATGATTTCATCACTAGACTTTCAGGCATTTCTACAAACATACTGCGTATATATGTTCGGGTAATAGGTGTAGAGTGAGGTATTTGCATTTTGATAGTAAATATGCACAGACTAGTATTTTTATTAGTTGATATTCATGTTTACATATCAATGTGCAAATCCCTCATCCCATGCTCATTACCCATTGACACATACACCCACATACACACACCACACACTTAATACACTTTCTAGTGACCAGACAAAGCCTGCACATTAATACAAACCTGCAGGAAACCCCACTTGCGGTACATCTTTGAAATCTCTCACTCTGGGCCGGGGAGATGGCTCAGTGGAATAAGCGCTCCCCTGAAATCTCTCACTTTAAGAACAGTGTTGTCCTTTTGGGTGAAGTGTACCCCGAATCTAGGGAATTCTGGTTGTGCATGGTGTATGATACAGAGAGGAAATAGTTCCCACCAATATTTTTTATGCAAATCTATTTAAGAAATACGGTTGATTTGTATGTTTGGAGAATTCCAAGATGTTTAAGCTAGGACTGCCTGAAGGTTTGTTTTAATATGCAGTTCTCTTAGATTGACTACAATATATATCAATAGATACACATAAGGTGTGCATATTTATGCACACAGACATGTGTATTTCTTATGTATATATACAGACAGTATGTTTAATAAAACCTTTTCCAGTGTCACTTTAACATGCAACCATGAAAATAATGAGGTCAAGGACCCTTTAATCTAGAACACTTGATCTGCCAATTAACCCATGTAGCCAGTTTCATTTACTATTAATTAGTTGTGGTTCCACTATCTGTAGATCAAGCCACTTTCGTGAGACCCAGCATGATTTTCCTGTTCATTTGCATAGCTGATTTACTAGCTAAATGGCAAAAAATGTACTAGACGTGATTTCTCCAAGATGTTGTCTTTAAAGAAAATATTGTACAAAATCCTTCAGCACTTCCTCCTTCCCCACCCAAAGAGGTCAAGGAGAAGTTTGTGCTTCAGAATGATTTTTTTTTTTTTGTCACTTCTGCTGTCTTGAAATGTACTGCAATATTCCTATCCCCCAATCTTGCACTAGCTGGAGCACTGACGAAAGGCAACTAAAAATACATTATACTTAAGAAACATTTCATACAACAGAGTTGAAGCTCATAACATATAAAAATTGTCATGCAAAATGTTATGCAACAACGTTATTTTGTGCTGACATTGAGGTTTGAGAATGTTGCATATGTCAGACATAGCTATAGACAAAAAAATGTGGACATTTGGAAATAAATGGTCTCTTTTGAGGATCTCAAAGCCTACAGTATTAAACTCCAGAGCCTGAGCCTCAGCTTAGTATTCCAAATGGAAACAAAATTTCAAGGTGAAAAGCTAACAGCAAAGCAAGCTAAACTAGAAAGCTGCCGAGTAAAGGAATGATAAGTTTACAGTACTTGGTTTTGGCCTAGGTATGCCTTCGAGCCTCTGACATAACATGCTGGTCTGTGTTTGTGTAGGTGGAGGAGGAGGTCTGGAAGGTAGCGGGGGAGCTGCTCAGGGAGGTGAAGAGAGACAGTGGAAAAAAAAAAGGTAAAGAGACAAAGTGACTTTAACGAAGGGTGACAAGTAAAATGACAAACTCTGAAAAGAACAACCGAACAAGCAGAACCAATAAAACGTGAACGGAGAGCTGCTGCTTTCTGAGCAGCACCTCAATGCGACAGACGTGTGACGTCACCAGACAAGACTTCTTCCCAGTGTCTCCGGGACTGTCCCTACCAAAGCACCCAGAAGCAGAATGTGAACGCTGGGTGCTATATCCAGAGGGATGTACCTGAAGGGCGGCAGCGGCAGCATAGGCCCTAAGAAGAGCGGTATTCACACCACAAAGAACACCTGCATGTTAATAGCGGCTTCTTCCCTTAGACGACCAGGAACAGGACACGACATGACAAAGGCTGGACACGGGGCTTCCCATCCTCCGCAGCCTCCCTCCTTCCTAGGCACCCCGCACCTGCCACTAAGCCCTACGTGGATTTCTGTTCCCTCACCTCTCAATGAGAGTATTATGGTCTTTGTCTGCATACCTTGCAGGGTTATGGACAAAGGCAAAGAAAATAAGGGGAAGGCCAGATCCCTGGGTGGCCTATGGTGCCCACAAATGCCCACAAATGTTTACTGTTACCTCCAAATTGTGAGGAGGCTGAAATCAGTCGCTTTGCAAAAGCAGATTATGGACCATTATTAGTTCAAGTGAGCTCGGAAATATTCTTGCTCCCTTTGTGGAATTTCAACATATCAAAATCTGTCATTTTGGGGAAAAATGTGTGGTTTCTGATTGTTTCCAGCTCATCTAATTATTTTCAATTTGGAATTCGCGTGGCTTTTATATTGTGGGTTGAATCATATATAAAAACTTGCCAGCTTATCAAATATGTTACTTGCTATTCCAAATGTTAGAATACCATAATCAGCACTTGACCCATCTGTCATGTGGCTTACAATATCAGCACTGCAAACATACCATAACAATAGCCTCTCCTCCTGCACAGGCACGGAGCACCAGCAGCCTCTGCGGTCCGCTCTCTCTAATGAGGGTCTCATTAACCTCAGACCTGCTCTTTTGTAATGGTTCTGCTTTATAAGGCAGATCTGTACTGCGAGAGGGACATACTTCATTGCCAAGTCTGCTTCTTCATTTGCTTACATTTTACTGCAGGGAAAATGAATTTTACTGCAGGCATATAGGAAATGGAATTTTAGTGACATTAATAGAAAATAGGAGAATATGGATAAATACAATATTCTGGCAAAACCATCTATTAAAAGCCAGCTTCTTAGGGATTGTTTTCTTGCTGGACCACCAGAATGTTTTGAATGCAGGACTGAAAAAATTCATTGCCAGCTTTTTTATTTTTCATGGGGTGGGAAAGAGTGTATGTAAACAGAAGTGGATCAATCCTTTTTTAATGATAGTGACTGAAAGGAAGGCACCTGCTGATGTTTGATGGTTAGAAATCCTTCCTCCATCTCTTGCATTCCACGGACAGCCCTGTCTATTGGTGCGTGTATCTCTGTTACACAACCTCGTGACTCCTGCAGCAAGTGCTTGTTACCTGCGTGGGCAAACTGCGCAGTCCTTACTCACTCGCTTCAAAGCAACGGATGTGTGGGAAATCACCGCGTCAGCGATGAACAAAGCAACGGAGCAGCCCTGGGGTCAATCCATAACCCAAGAGGCAGCAGATACATTTTTCAGCTCAATGGGTCTTGATGAGAAATTCATAAACGAACTTCCTCCTGCCAACTGTCTGTCCAGAATTCTGACAGTGAGGTTTGCCACCATAGAAAAACAAGCTCTCTATTTTTTTTTCCTCACAGAGCAAAACAAAAACATCATACCTTGGTTTCCAACTTCATTTACCCAATTACCATTGCTCATGTTTACACAATTAAATCTGCTTGGCTTCCAGATAGAGAGTTAAATATGACTGCAGAAAAACAAAAAGAGAAGCCTCTGCACATTCAGCTCAGCCAGGAAGAGCGCATCCAGGAGCAAGAGACATTCCAATTAGCCCTTAAATAACCTGACCATCTCCAGTTCCAGCAAACAAACTGCCAGACCCTGAAATATCATACACGAGATGGATGGGGCTGACAGAAAGCCCACTTGCTACCAAGTTCCAGCCCCTGATGTGTTACCAAAGATGCCAGAGTTTTTACTATGCTATTACCAAAAATAATGAGCCTGTAACAATTTGATACGATTTGGGCTTTGGGTTGACAATAGCCCAAGGAGAAAGAGAAAACTCAGCAGATATGCCATGCTTTCCAGAGAGCATTTTGCCTCCCTGGAATGATGGCCATACAGGCCAAAGATCCCAAGGTCAAAAGTTCAACACCATTTTTTCAGTGATAGTGCCAAGATCTACACTTGCTCTCCTGCGTCTCCATCAAGCCACTCTAGAAGGTTCTATTATGAAGCGTATGCTAACAAAGATGGCCAGGTCCGTTGTAGATCATTTTCTCCATCTGTCCCATTGAAGCCGTCTTTGTTGTCTCCCCTTGGGGACATACACAGCGTGGCCCGGCTGCTCTACACCCCAGCTACCTCTTGCTTTTTGTCTACAGCCATGCTAGGCCCTATGCCTATGCTCTGGCCATGGGGATGGGCCTGCGTCTCACGTCTCTGGCCTTTGCTTCAGCCTCCGCTGTCTTCCGGGCCTTCTGCAGTCCCTCTCCTTCTCTGTAGCTCCTTTCCACTGGCATCACGATGGTCTCTGTGAAGCCTGTATCTAAGCTTGCAGCCTCTTGTTCACGAGATCCCTGCCTGCAAAGGAAGGGACTCTGCCATACCTTCGGAGGCCACCATGAGGCCCACCTCCTCAGTCCACAGCTCTACGCTAGCACTATGGCTTCGAGGAAGAGCAACTTTTGCATAGATGTCGGTCTGCTCTGCTGCTCATGAACTCAGTATTTACAGGACCTCCAGCACTGTTTTGCTCAGTGCTGAGCCTCCAATTGGCACAGGAGAGGACCTGCTGAGGACTCTGTCCTGTTCACAGCCTCCATGGAGAAGACAGCGCTCTACTCGGCCTTCAGCACGCATGCCCCGAACATGCGCAGCGGCTCTCACCTCTCATCCAAAGCCCCTCATCACTTAAGTGGTTCTAAACTGAAATGCTACCTAGTAAATATCGTACCTGAAACTGGGCTGCCAGAGAACGACTTCAGGTGTCTTGATGAAGCTAAAAAAGGATTTTAAAAGATCAAAACACTGCTGTCAATTTTTGTTTATTTGTGGAGCTGGGAATCAACCCTAGGGCCTTACACAGGCTAGATGAGAGCTTGCTGCGGAGGCGTATTCTCCAGTCCCCCACTACCCTTTTTTCTCTTTTTAGTGCTGGAAATGGAACCCTAGGCATTCACATTGAGCTACATCCCTTGTCTTTTTATTTTTTATTTCGAGGCAGGATTTTGCTAGTTGGCTACCTCGCCTTGGCTGGCTTGAACTGGCAGTCCTCTTTCTTATCTCGGTCTCCTAGAGGGCTGGGGTTACACGCATGCCTCCCCCCATGCCTAACTTATTTTTTTTTTAAAGTTAAAACAAATTTTTCCTACAAGAAAAAAAGTAATGCTTTTGTGATTTTTTTAAAGAGCAGAATATATCTATTGGGGGAAGGAAAGCGACTGTCTGAGAGAGGGACAGAAGGGAACCCAGGGTATTGCCCCGCTCTATGGTTTTTCTAATTCTCCAATTCGGTTGTTTGCATTTCAGGTCCTCAGAGCGGCGCTGTTGGACCTAGGAGAGTGAGCACAGTCCTGGGCGGGACACTCACAGACGGCATTTGTCCTCACCCACGCAGGAAGCTTCCTCACACATCTTCTTTTTGCCCATCATACATCTTCTGGTGGGAAAATCAAAGGTGGCGTCCGATGGAGGCATACCTGAGAGCCCATCCCGGCCAACGAGGGCAGCCCAGTGGGGTGTGTGTGTGTCACGATTGGCTCAGAGATTGTCACAGGAGCCAAATTGGGCTAGTGAGAGCTGCTGCTGGAATTTTTTTTTT